>VYZW01049615.1:40636-107304 GCA_013401315.1 Balaeniceps rex
TTGTCTTTTGCAGATAGTTTTCTAGGGCAAAGTAGCCTATCAAATGCGTAAACATCCAACCAGTGACATACTGAGTATTAAAGGAAGTAGAGAATTGGATTTGCTCAGTTTTCTGCACATGTGCATCAATTCACTGAATATAAGCAGATATTCTAATTCCAGCATATCTTGCCTCCACTTAAATATGTGGATATGTGTTTGTACACATTGCAAACACATGCTTACAATTGTATTACAAGTCTAAGCAAAAAAAGAAGCCTGACTGAAGAAAATCAGCTCTCATTAATGTATGTGAATTGGTAGCAAGGAAAAACCAACACTGACTTTTCAAACTACTCTTTGTATACATTTTTTTCATGTCAACTTGTGCCGAATGGGAACAAATTTACATTTACGAAATCAAACAATAACGGAACTAAACCCAGCTGTTTGTTTTCTTGTTGTGCAGAACTTCATATCTCCACGTGATACAGCTTTCTCTGTTCTCTCCTAGGTGTAAGAATCACTATAACTATCAAACCTAAGTGTGTTCCCTTTTACATCTTCTATGAAGTATAATGACAAGTGAGATAAAGTACCCATTTTTTTTTTTAAACTTCTGGCATTCATACTGAATGCCCATGCAGTGTAAGGAGTGGGTAGATTAGGAGTTGAACTATTATCTTTATTCCTAGGCATGTTGGCATGGAATACAACCTAAGGAAAGAACTACCATGTCTTCCTACATGTGAATATTCTCATATGCATATGGGATCTCTGTATAGTATTAAAAAGAGCCTAAATATTTGAAGTAGTTGTGTTCAAGGAGATTTATAGAGTGTATCTTATGGTCAGTTACGATAAAGAGTTAGAGTTTGCAATTTAGTGTATATGTTGAAAAATGTATCTCCACTCACTTAGATTCCTGAAAACTTTTGTATGATTTCCTGCTAGAAAGCTTTTTGTGATTGGCCGTTCTCAATTTTTTTTTCCGTTCACCAGGCTAGTCTACATGTAGAGGGCAAGCTCTTCTTTTACAGTTATAGCAATGAAACTGCAAAATAAGAGGCTAAGCAATGTCTACTTGTGTCTGAATAAATCTTATGCAGAATGTTCTGGGTGGCTCAAACAGGAAATGGAACGATCCCATGGGAAGTTTTCTTGCAGAAATTGCTACAAGTGAATCTCAATTTTTAAAAGTCTTCAGGAAATGAAGTCTGTCATTCTTGCATTAAATAAGAATTTGAGGATATGATGTAATCTGTAGGCTGAAAGGCCTCCAGATAAATGCACTTTTGGTGTGATATTGCATAGAAGTTACCCTAATTCCACAAAGGGTTTGCAAGGGAGTGGTGAGACTTAGAGGATTTCCTGTGTAGATTTTTATTTTGGAAGACAACACTTTCTTTTGATGCCAGTCTGTTATTGAGCCATTATTGAGCCCTTACTGAGGTGTATGTATTGTCAAATTATTTGATTGCTGCTTTGATAGAATTGTTTCAGCTTTTATGTTATAACTAGAAATTCAAAGCACAAAGGTTGCAATTACTTTGCTCTCCAAAACAGATTTATTGGTGCTTCTTTTTTTACTCTGAACAGGCACATACAATCTTCCTACAGTATTGTCTTTTTCTCATACCCGACCTTTTTTCTTTAGCATCCAAGTTCTTCTGCAAAGACAACAGCATATATGTATATACATGTCTCTTATATGTCTATATTGAGTTGAAGGGGTTTGTTCAGTTTGCAGGGGAGGCTTTTAAATGGGAAGAAGAAATTTGTCATAACTGTCTGCGTCCTCTCTGTGGCACTGTAGGGAGCTCAGCAGGGGAGTCAGTCGTCACCAAAGCAGAATCCAACCAGAGCGGGGAATCCTTGCTGCCAGAAACAGCTCAGCTGTTGTCTTCACTCTCTTCGCTTCAGCCCAAGATATTTGCACAACTTCAGGTACAGTCAAGTTGTTTACAGAACGTCAGACATTCTGTGCTGGGAATGCTGAAGGCGAGCTGAGAACGGCAAGTTGCCTCTCACCTAATGATACCAAACACTGGCTAGGTAACACGGACTTTGAAATAGCTGTCAACTCTTACTTTGGCCTCTCTTGCGTGTCACATTTAGCATATAGCTGTGGTGCAAGGGATCCTACTACCATCTTTTGACACTGTGAAGTTAGGGTCTCTTGTGAAGGCAAAACTAAGAAAATGAAGGTGGTGGGCTTCTGCCTCAAACCAAGCACCTATTCATTTTCCACATGGTCCAGTCATTTCACAATGAAAATGTTGCAAAACTTGAGGGGCGATAAATCAGTCTTACTTATTCCTTTTAAATCCTCCTCCAGCCTTTTAAGAAAATATGTTAAAATCCCCAAACTGCTCCCAGCTTAGATCTGTAAACTTCCAGGTTGAAAGGCTGAAGAGTAGGGGTAAGAATGTCATGCTAAAAGAGTTTCTTCTAAAGCTCATCTCCCTTCAAAGCTGCCTCTCTTAGCCTTCTTCCCTAACTACTTCTTTGAAAAGCTACCTTCATACTTCCTTAACCCTGATGAAATGCATGATCTCTTCCCTAGAAATATAGTCTGCAGTAAGGTGCTGTTCTACTTGCTGTTTCCCTCTCTTTCTGAAGACAACCTGGCTCCACCTCACTCTCTCTTTTAAAGCAGTATACTTATCTTTTAGTGCCCACCTCTTGTGGGAATAGGCAGTATTGGAGAATGATTTGAAACTGAATATCAATCCAAAATTAGAGCTTTATGGTCATTAAGTAGTCTTCTGGGTGCTGCTGGATACCATTGTCCTAATTGTTTTCTAATACAGCTTTAGCCTAGGGTTGCTGAGATTGACTGTTCAAAAGAGATGATGTATAGGAAGTCAGAAGCTGTCCAGTTCCAGCACTGCAAAATACATGCCACTAAATGCAAATTTCTCCTGCTGTAAATACTGGTATGTTAGTACTTCTGCCTTCTCTTTCACAGGGATTACAGCTGCAGTCAACTTTTACCTCCACAAATGGATCAACAGCCCTGATAGCTGTAAATAACCATTCCCCTCCCAGCCCTGCAAGTCTCCTGGATTCCATAGGGAGTGCAATAACCAACCATTCTCTAGTACTTAGTCACGGACACAGTCTGCAAGCAGGTGCTGGCCTAACACAGCATAGCGCTGCTGCCTCTGCTTTTGGGACTCCACCTGGCTCTGAGCAGAGTCTGGTCACCATGGGCCAGTTGGTAGCAGTTGGAGGGGTAGATGACTCCAGAAGCCTAGAAGGAGGAGTCCATCAGATTCTCTTGGGAGATGTACAGACTATTCCAGTACGGATTGTGGACAGCCATCCAGCACTTAGTAAGTTGCAGTCTTCCCAATAATATGTAAATATGTAAAATACAGTGTATTTCGTTCTGTGTATATTGAAGAAAGGAGAGAAACGTGTTGATAATGGGGGAAGTCCAGCATAGACTTCCTTCAGTGGATTCTAGTTAGTTTTTACTGTGAAAACATGCTGACTGTAAAAAACCAACCAAACAACCCCCCCCCCCAAAAAAAAAAACACACAGAAAAACTTAGGTTTTGCCATAAAAAGATGACTACTTAGTTAAACTCCTTATCACTTTCTTTGACCAAATACCAACTTATTTGATGAACACAATATTTTTGCCAAAAATCCTAATATTTATCTAAAATTATGATCCTCAAAATATTTTTTTAAAGGAAAAATAGGAAGAATAGAAAATAACCAATATTAAATCTAGTTAGAACTCTTTGGAAAGAAGTGTGGGGGTTTTGATGACTTCTTTCTTTGCACCTTCCCAGCAGATTTCTGAATTTTTTTAATAAATTTTTACTAGGATCCTGTAGTCATCAATGTGCTTTAGCAGTGATCAGTTGGAGTTGTATGTAATTGCTTGGAATTTCAAACTTCTGTTTGAAAATACTTTTTAAAGAATACACAATAAACACCATAAATAACTTTTCTCCCTATCAAAATAGAAGGCTCCTTAAAACCATTGTTGTCAAATATAGATACAGTCTTTGAATTCTCAGCCATGGAACCTGATTGAGAATGAAAGCTTGCATTCTCAAGGAACGATTTCTGATTCTCAGTGAAGAAAACCTATTAGATATGGAGCATATGTAGATCGGTGCAACATATCCTTTTGACTTTCCAGAGAGTCTGAAATGTTAGCTTTATTATTTCTATATTATCTTTTCGTGTCATCTGTGACTTCTGAAAGGATGAATCTTGAGTAGTTTTGCAGGAACATCTAGGTAAAGATGTGCTAGATCATAGCCTACACCCTTGTAATGCCGTAGCGATAATTATCTCCATGTGACGTGATGACTTTTGCAGGTCAGCAAAATGTAATTTGTACTAAATTCTGTACTACTCTGAAAATGGAAATATAAGACTACATGAAGAATTAAAAAGAAAATAAAGGGTACATGAGGAAATATACTGAAATTCATACGTGCTAAAGTAATATTGGGGTACTTTATTGTGGCAGTATTGTCAAAGTTACATTTAAGGGCTTTTCTGCCTGCTGTACTCAAATGTCTGTGTAACTGTTTTTTCCTTTTATAATGGAATTTGACTAATCTCCTGAGAAATTCTGTTTTCATTCAGGGTAAAAGAATTTCAGAGGGGTTATCAAATGCACCTCTTCCATTCAGTTGTTTAACCCATTTGTTCAATCTAGATGTTGATGCCACTCAAAACTTTTTGTAAGTGATGAGTGTTGTAAGTGAATTTTTAAAGAAATACTATTTTACACAAAAAGAAATGTAGTCAAATATAAAAATCCATAACCGCAAGGACTAAACTCACTGTTCCTTTGGGGTTTCCTTTTTTTTTTCTGCTCAAGGTCTCAGTCTATCATCACCAGCCTGAATTTGGAAATTGTAAGAATATTGGTGCCATTCCTAAGTTATGTGGAGGAGTTGCCTATAAAATGCACAGATACGTTTTTTTTTTTTTCCCCCAGAGGCAAGTTCTTTGTCTGGAGAGGAGGAGAACAAAAAACAGTCTAGACTGAAGAGAGAGAGTAATGTTACAGAGCTTATTTGGAGGAAACACCATATACTTTAACTAGCAGTTCAGCCAGCATGTATTTCAAGATATTTTTTTTTTTCCTCCTCTGTGTGTGCACACACTTACGCGCACGCACGCTTTGTTAAAATTATCCTGCATGTTCTGAATTTTCTCTTGTCCAAGTGCTAACTTAAGAATAAGCTATTTCCTGCTGAAAATGCACGTGCAGTCATTGAGAAGTGGCCAGTCGTTCCTGAAGTGTAAGTTATTCTCTAAATCAAGATGCTTTAGAGTTAATTTTTTCAGCAATAGCACCTCCATTTCTCCTTTCCCCTGGGGCTAGGGAAAAAAAGAGAGACGGTAGCATTGTTTTTCCATGGGAAAGAGGAAGGACATTTTGTATGAGAGTAATTTTGTATCTCCAAACATATTATTTTTTTTTAGTAAAGTGTTTTAAATGTTCTTACTGGAGGGGGCCCTTACTGCAGTAAATTCGTGTCAACTTGCAATGTCTTATAGCACAGTAGATGACATAACTGCTGTTTAGCTTGACAGCCAGTTAACTTCATAAATGCCTTACCTATTAGCTTGAGTTCCTGAAATATTTTTCTTTTAAGTGCATACAGTTATTGGGGCTGAAGCATTATCAGTGGAGTGTGAACTTCAATGTTTGATTTTTGTTTTGTTTTTAAGCTGAAGAAAATACAGAGGGTGTTATCTGTGTGAGCCAAGTTAAACAAGAGCCAAGAGAAAAAGCATTGTCTATGGAGCCAGATAAAATCAGAGACTGCCATAGTTCCTCACCTATTTAAATCTGTGAAGCCTGGAAAGATTTTTCAAATTGGAGAACTCTAAATGTCTTGGAAGAAAAGGCAGGGGCTCTCAAAGTAATGCCATTCTTTTTAAGACGTATTGTGACATTCAGACTAGGCATATTTTACAGTAGTTCTGACAGACAGCTGTTTTGATTTATGACTGATGTGGCTCACTGCCAATTCCAGGTCATTCAGTTGCCCTGTGGAACACCACCTCTCTCTTCTGTTTCAAGTTTTGAGTAATTTGGATGCTATTCAAATGGCCAGTTTTGGTCGACATTTCTGAAGGTCTTCCACAATTTAATTCCTTAGCTTTAGAATGTGGATCACAATACTGGGTTTGCTTTTCTCCTTGAGACCCTTGACTGTTACGGTACTACAGAGACCATAGAATCTGCCAGCTCCAAGATGACAGAATCCAACAGCAAAGTGTATCAATACAGCAATGGTTTTGGGACAAAACGAAGGTCCAAGATGCTAAATTTCGAAGTGATGAAGGACATGGATGCTTAAGAAAATGCAACTTTGACCTGATCATAATGTTACTGGTGTGAAGATCAAGGAGAGGAGAAAGGTGAGGTTGCCAGGTGAACGTAAGGTTGTATGATGAAGAAAAGTGTGTGAATTGTAACAGTGAATGTTTTCAACTTTGACATCTTTAAACTTACGTTCTGGCTTTATGACAAGGTTCATTGCTGCATGCAGCCTTTGCAGTGGTACTGTATTAGCAGTTGGTCATAACAACTAAAAGCAGGAGTCTTGTCTCATGGAAAATGATTGATCTGCCATTTCAGCTTATCTACCTTTTGCTTTATGCACTTACACTGTCAGCTCAGATAAATGATTTAACCTGCTGCTGTTCGTGATGTAGGGCTTGTGGATACATTACTAATGAAGAGAGGCCCAAGAAAACAAAGCAAATAATATAAATCCAAGCAATATGTGCAGGTATGTTGTCACTATAACATTCAGAAAACAAACTCATATTTTTCAACAGTGGCAGCTTCTAAGACCAAAGTGGTCTGTATTACTTAAAATAATTACCAGGAATCTTTAAAAAAACTGAATATGATTAAAAAAAAATCTTTTAGCAATATTTAAGCCAAAGCCATAAGTGACAAGCACTGATTTGTGTAACCTGTGACAGACATGTTTCTTTAAGAAAAAAAAATACACCTACAAATAACTTGGAATCCATTTAAAGCAGTAAATGAAATTAAACTGATGCCAACATAGATATCAAGTTAAATAATGACACCGTTTGCTTCAGATGTTGAATTCTTAGAGCAACATTCAGAATATTTTGTATACAGCAATATCAGCAGTTCTGTTATTAGTTGCTATTAAGTGGTTGAGAACTTGATCATAAAATTAGATATTTTTTCCTGCATGCTGTACAAGAATGCAATCTGAGGACTTTCTCTTTTTCAGACTTTAAAAAAAAAAAAAAAAACAAAAAAAACACCCACAAAAAAACAAACAAAAAAAACCCAACAAAGCCAGGAAAAAGATTGGGTCATTTATGTAGAGGAGAAAGTGTTAGGAATATTATATGAACATGAAGATTAAAATTTTTAAATTGTTAAATTTGTTAACATACATTCAAGGCATTCACAAACATCATCTAAATAGCAGCCATTTAAAATTAATTTTTAATTTTCTTTTGAGTATTTAAAGCTAAAACCTTCAAAAGTCTCACATTGAACTTGGGTTCCTAATACCTTTATACGCAGCATTGTTAGGTGCTGTATCTTAGTCTTACCTTAAAATATATTAACTTCTGTGAGGTTAACTAACACTGTTAATGCTGTTCATTTAAAGCTAATGTTTATGGGTTAGCTTAAATTAGAATTTTCCAACAGGATCATGCTCTTATTTAATAAGAGTCAGTATTTTATCATGCAAGTGCATAGAGAATCTCCAGTTCTTTGGAGTCTCTTGTATTTAGTTTCTACACTGACTTGTTTTGTGGTATGCCTTACTCATTTCTGGGTAGGTAAAATCCCACAAGGTTCACCCTTTGGGGTTTTTTTTTGTTGTTGTTAATTGTGAAAATATGTCCAAAATGGATATTCTCTGCTGCAGTCGTAGTTCTGGAGCACACAGGCAGCAGTCACCTTTTTTTTTCCAACTCAGTAACTATATACCAGAATGGGTGCCTCCTTCCACGCTGCTGTATGAAGTGATTCCATCACCTTGAGTTTTTCTTAGAGTTTAAACTAATGCATTCCAAAGTATATCGCCTTTCTCAATATTACTAATTTTTTGGAGAATTGTTCCTCATTTTTGAGAATGCTTATTCTCAAAAGAATAAATTACAGTTAAAGATTACCAGCAAGAAGTTATTTCAGTTTTTCAGAGTAAAAGCTTAAGGAAAGAGAAGTTACATTTCCATCAGTTCTTGCTTAGTTCCCTCATTAACGGATCTGTTCTTTTAACAGTCACTGTTCTTCCCACCATGAGCTACAGTCTCATCCTGTGCTGAACAATATTTCTGATTGTACTTCTATTTTTGGTTTAGTGCTCACAGCTGGAGGAAATACTCTTTTAGTCCATCTTGAATTGCAAGCTGTGAAATGAATTATAATCTACCCTGAAAACAACAGAACAAAAAGTTGGGAGAAATTTAAAGAAGCAGTAAAGAATTAGTTGTTTTTAAAAGCTGGGGATGAGAGTTGCAATTCTGTTCATCGAAAAGTTTTATTTGAAATGCTTCTTCAGCCAATACTCACATTTTTGTTTTCAGTTTCCTTCATTTTCACAGAATTTCAGTTCTTTGTCTTCCAAATACATATTCCAGTTTATTATTGTGTTGGTTTTTAATTTAGCATAACCTTTCCTCTTTAAAGAATATGTTTACATTTGTTTTGTGCATGTTGCTAATGGAGGAATGCAAACTCATCACCCATATCCAGGCTCTATATTCAGCTTAACACCTTAGTTCACTAACGTCCACCTAAATTTTACAGAAAAGACTCTATTATGTATATGAAAAAAATCACAAGTAAACAATACCACTTTCAATGCACTTAAATTTGGTTGTATAGAATACTCAAGGCTGATTTTTCCGAGAAAGCTATGTAGCTTGGTGCAAAGTAGTTGGTTATTACTTTGTGTTGGAATTGTAGATGTTTTCCTGATGTTTACTTTGTTTTCTTGTGGTTGTTATGTTCAAGTGTTTATTTTGCAAACCTAGAGATCCTGAGCTTCCACAGTACTGTAAATGAACAAATTATTCTCCAGTTTATCCTCATTGTTGGTTACCCGTAATAGTGATTGGTTGGCTTGACAAGAAGGGCTGTGCTTATGTATGTGCGTGCAAAAATAATTTTTTGCTAAAATGTAGAGAAGACATAAAAGGGCATACATCCGTAGCTCTCATTCAAGGCTGGCAGCCTCTTGGATGGAAACCAGTAGTGTTAATGAGTCCTTTTCGCGCTGTTCAAAAATCCAGACTTGGTCATGTGGTATGAAGATTGTTGCAGTTTGTACAAAATTTAGAGACAAATGTCTGTATATGTGTGTGTGTATATATATTTATATAGTAACTTAATGTATAATATTCCTATTCAAATGTAAACTACTTTTTCTTTTAAAGTAATGGTCTATGTTGTGGTTATGGGGGCTCATGGGGAGAAATACAAGAGCTACTTGAGGGCAGTGGTTTCTGGGGATGAAGGGAGAACAAGTAAGACAGCTCCAGGGAGACCAGGTGGAAGAAAGTCCTCTGAAGGTGTGTGAAAAGCAAGGTCCTGCAGGGAGGGCTGGAAGGCGCTGTGCTGGGGGGAGGCTCCGGGGCTCTGGAAAGGTATCGTGAGCCCACCACAAAGGCTCAGTGCAGCTCCTGAATCTATGCCAGTAGTGGATAGGGGTGAGTTCATGGTAGGAATTGAAAGGTATGGAAGAAAAGGGAAGACTGTCCTGCCCTCAAAACCAACAGAGCTGCTTGAGTTTTGGTGAGTACCAGAGGCACCCATTCTTATCTTCTAATGTGAAGAAGAAACTCCTCTTGAACCTTCAACCCAGGAGTGTAGACTCTTTTCCTTTACATGTTACCAAGGAAAATATACCTTTTCTTCCCAACTGAATTAACTTGCTGGTCTCCTCATCCCTCTGACTGCAGCTCTGTCTACCTTAAGCATGCTCAGTATCCAGCCAAGTCTCTCTTCCTTCACACTTATTAGGGCTTGCACCCAAGTTCCATGCCCTCAGGCCCTCCAATTCTCAATGTTTCACTGTTATACTGTTGAAGCAGCTGGTGAGTTCACTGCACAAGTAAACACCGGTGAGGTTTGCTCCTGTCAGTTTTTCTTCCTGTCTCCCCAGGATCCTAAGTCCGTATGTTCCTTTTAATGTCATTAAGTTTTCCTTGTGTGCTTTGGGGCTTATCATCCTTACCTGGATGAACATCGGGCAGCCACATTTCACAGGACATTTGTTACATTCACAGCAACTGAAAAGATTTGAGAAAACAAGGAGAAAAGGATAATTTCTGCTAGCTGTTAGGTCTTTATATTGAGAAACTGGCCTCTTTCCATTCATCCCACTTGAGCTCCTGATTCTGGCTGTGGGTAGTAGCTGGCTGTTGACTTGTCTGTCTGTTGGCAAACTTAAAATTTGCTCCCTCAAGCCTATTCAAACAGATATGTTCTCAGAAGGATAGGCAGGAAGAATCTGTTCCATTAGGGATAGAAAGCATGATATAGCTGAGGATGATGGTGCTGTGAAAAGTTACTGCTCTTTGTGGATCTCTGATGAGAAAATTCTTCTTGATCTGCCCTTCCCTTCTGAAAAAAGCTTTGTAGGAATAAACGTCAGAGCCTATCCCATCAGTAATGATTACCTTCTCCCAGCAACAGTGCACCTCATTAATGAATGAAAAAAGTGTTGTGTAAAACAGGCTGTGTTGATTTTTTTAGGTCAGAAGCTATCCAGCATGTCTATCCAACAAGCATCAACTAAGGTAGGATTTGGAGGGAGGAGGGGAAGGCAAAAATCTCATCACATGACAGGAGTGTATGTGTGTTTGTTTGGGTTTTTTTTTCCAATGTAAGCTGTTACACCTTAGTATCTCATTGCACGTTACAAATGACATGTTTATTTTCTGAAGTGATTTCATATGTTTTCTGGAGTCTTCAATGGAGTGATCATAAACAGTACTGTTGTATTATAGAAAGTATTAGTGGCTGTTTGTCATCTAAGGCCCCATCCTGTTCTAGTACAGAAAGGATTTAAAAAGCATGGAAAGCTTTCTGAGGACACAAATACTGACACTCCTTGTCCTAAGGAGTCTTCCCTGGACAGAAAATTAGGAGCACTGGATACTGTGTGAGTAATTATCATCAGTAATCCGTTAGCCTGCACTAGATAGAAGAAAACTTGTGAAAGGCATGCATATGATAACCTCTTTATGGAAAAAGTTACCTTTGGATGCTTAATAGTTTTAAGTGATATATGCATAAGGGATTGTATGTATCTTGGAATAAAGGAAAAAGGAAAATGGAGACATGAATATAGTCGTTTGCATGTAGTTCTTTAATACAGTTTTAACTGCACTTAGCTGTGGTTAAATGATGCAAATATTTTAGGGCACATATAATCAGATCTTTTAATGTGGATAATTAGAATTCATGTTTTTACTACCATCCTTATCTCTCTGCAGTGCAGCTCTGTTGGTCATTTGACATGTACTGGGCTTCTGCTAATGATAGTCTGCCTGTTTAAACAAGAGCATGCTGTTCTAAGCAAATTAAATTTCTCGCTCTTCCTGATCTTTTTTCTAATAGAGATTGATCGAGTCTCATAGAAGGATGAAAATATGTTTGCAGTATAGTGATTTCATAAGAGTTAATTTCCGAGTCCTCAGTATGAACGAACAAGAGAGCAAAAACTTACATACTATTGGATCTGCCATTTGGTCATTTTTCTAATGTACTTGGATTTCTACAGCAGGACAGTGTCAATACAGCATAAGCTAGCACTAAACTACTGTTAAAATTTTAGCACTACCCTTTGGTTAAATGTTGATAGTTCAGTGGCTCCAGGAAAGATCAGAGACTTGCTTCTGCTCTTTGTAGAATAGTCTTTGTCTCTAGATACTATTTAAAATGCAATTAGGTATGGCAATCAAATGGCAGCAGGAAAGCCAGAAACAGAGATGTGTGTATTGGCAGATCAGTGGGAGAGGGACGAGTTCAGTCCCAGTGTCCTCATTCCAGACTAATGTTCTCTGTGCTAGTCCTGAATGCACCCCTTGAGAAACAGTGATGATTTGTCTTTGTGTTCTGGCATAGCTGTTCTTTCTGCTTGCCCGTTCAAGAAGTTGTACAAGCCTGCAAAGGATATGGAGATCATGAAGAAAGTGTGTAAGATCTTATGGGAGGACCTGCAGGAATGGAATGGAGGAGATTAAAGGTTGATGACATGACTTCTATAAAGCCCATATTCTTTGGTGGGAGGAAGAGGGTTTTTCAATAGAGAATAAAAGTAAACCTTCCTTTTCTGAAGTATTAGAATTACTGTGTCTCTCTGATCTGCTTGACAAGATGCCTAGTGTTTGGACAGATCTCAACGTTTTTATGAGTATGTACCAAAATGTTAATGAATACTTATCCATGCGTTGCCATCTTTGCATGTCACACTGAAACTGTAGGCCAGTGGTGCCTCCCGATCTTTGTATTGTCTGTGTACATTTTCTTAAAGTAAATGAGAGATTGTTTTATGAAGAAACAGTGGAGAGATTTTGTCTGAAGTCCTTTCAGATACATGCTTTTTACAGAGTAAGCTTTAACTTAAAGTGGATAATGTATTTCTGCAGAAATTTCTTATGAGGAAATACTAGTATATACTTCTAACCCTGTGATAACCTAAAACAACCAAAGCCTTTTCCAATTTTTTTTTCTTTTTATCCAGAACAGGAAGCATTCCAAACTGTCCTTCAAAACCACCATGCTCAGAGCCTCAAAGGTTTGGCACTTTTGTTCCTCTGTAGGTGATCTTCCATCTATGCTGCAAATCACTGTGTTTAGGGTCTTCCACAAAAAAAGAACAGCAATTATAGAACCAGGCTTGCTCAGGGGAAGGGGTGGGGTGGGAAGCAGGGATGACACCAGAATCCTTACCACCTCTTCCATCACATGAAGGCACTTCCTTTTCATTTGCGTAATCTGACCTGGTCACTTAACAGCATGTCAATAACAATATTTGCAATCCATAGTTTGTTTATAAACATCTGTGTTACATCAAGTCTAGATGTGACAAATTTTCTTTGTGCTTGGAATTTGTATTGGTTTAGTGAAACCAATGGTGTCATAAATGGTCAAGTCTCAAGATCTGACAGAACCTTCAGCTGTGAATTTGGTCTTAATCTGAGCTCTAACTGAGCTAGGGAGAAATTCTGAGGCTGTGCCCATGTGTTCTGCAGTACTTGTTGAGCAGAAGAAAAACCTTCAGTTTCTTCCAGCTCCCAAGAAGAGCTGCATTTGTGTTTCTACCTGATGCAGAGCTGCTCATTTTTATCTCCTCAAGGATGGCTCATGGAATTCTGCTTTCCAGCTTAAGGGAAGGTAGAGGTCTCCCTGTATGAAAGCTTGATGGTCAGCGTACATAGGCCGAGCGAGTTGGGAGCACCTAGAACAGTCACCCTCAAGCATGCTGTAATTTAAGCTGTGTTAGGAATGGGAGCTGGTAGAAGGAATAAGCAACTGAAGAATATAATGGTAAAAGTAGGCATTCTTGGTCTTTACGTAGTACCCTCCTCACACAGTACCTTTTCTTAAACATCTTTAAAGAAACACTGGTCAGCAGTGGGAGGAAAACAAATCTCAATTTCTTCCCCACTCCCCCCCCCAACTTACAGTTTAACGGTGGTTTTGCTAATTGGCCACAAATTTGGCCTAAAAAATATCTTCTATCCTAGATCTAAGTGTACAGTGTTTAATTCCTAAAGGACCATGCTAAAAATTCAGTTGTGCTTTGTCAGGTCACTGTTCTTTTAGACAAATTTAACTTTCTCGCAGATGTTTTTCTTAAAGCTAAAATTAAATGGGAGAGAGAATTGGAAATTAATTATTTATGTTTCTTACAGATGACACTCTTCAGTTTTCTGAAGTGTGCAGGTGTTTTGTCCTTGGCTTCTACTTTTAGCTCTTAGTTCACTATGTGTTGGATGTTTTCTCAGGATCACTTACCTCTGAGAGTACTCCAGATAACCAGCAAGAGACCAGAATGGAGAACAGAAGAGGAAGTGAAGTTTGTAAAAAAAGCTGCTTGCAGGAGATAGAAAGCTCTCAAAAGTTACAGCTCAAGATTGCCGTTTCTTCTGGCTGAAGTGGTTCACTTTAAATGGTAAATGTTTGGGGTTTTTTTAATATACAACTTTTTTATGCTCTGAGCTCACATCTAATAAAAGCTAGAATGGTAATTGTGTATATTTGCTTTTATCTTCAGTGCGCTAGTTATCTTCCTGCATGCAAACTGGTGTAACAACTCCATGTTCTTGGCTGTTGACAAAGCTGTTATCACATCTGAAGTGTTTTGTACATGTAAGGAGATGGAGAAAGTGGGAACCTTCTTGACCTTCTTAATTCTACTGAGAACAGATGATCTGTGGAAAGAGGGCTTTACCAGTTTTAAATCAATATTCTCACAATTTTGTGGGTGCACAGGTTTTTCATGTCAGGTTCTAGTGCATGTCTAACTTTGAACATAATACAAAATACATAAAAGAATACAAAATACATAAAACTACCTCTCTCTGGCCTCCCCATATTTTTTTTTTTCTGTCTCCTACCACTGTACTCATACTCTGCACTTTTTGGGAGTGGGGAAATTGTTTTAACACACCCTCATCTATCACTTTTCTGCGTTTCTCCCATTGCCTTTTTCTCCTGTCCAGAGCAGCACAGAAACAAAAATTTCTCTTTTTAAAAAACTGTTCTATCATCCTCAGTTTCCCATGTTTGGGGATGAATTTCCTCTCTGCTTTATTGTGCTGGAGGTTGATTCCTTGCATGACTGAAATGTAAGATGCTGTTATGTTTTGCTTGAGGAGGGGGAGATACTGGGGTGAGCTCCACTGCCCCCTTCACTCCAGAAGTTCTTGCAGGAATCATCTGCCACAGGTTTTACTCCTGCACCTGTGTCTCCACGCAGGCCAGCACAACTGCAGAGCAGCATCTTCCACTACGTATACCAGCAAATTATCAGTACAGATAACTGTCCTTCTCCCCCTTATATTGTTTTGAATCCAGATCAGTCTGTGGGCCTGGCCCATTGTGCACCCCACAAATGACTCTTTGGGCACAACTTGAAGAGGGGAGCACAGGAGAGGGTCAGGAAGTTCTTAATCTCCAGCTTTTAGGTTATTCTTCTGTATTGGGTGCAGGTGCCCAGGTGTGGGTGGCCCTGTGCAGGATACAGCTGGTTCCAGCCAGCTCTGCAATGGACCCACTGCAGGACACAGCTGACCTCATCAGTGAAGCTGGTGGCACCTCTGTGAAAGCATACTTAAGAAAGGGCAAAATGCTGCATGGCAGAGCGGAGTGAGGAAGAAAGTGGGAGAAACAGTCCTCTGAGCACCAAGGTCAGAGAAGGAGGAGAGGGAGGAATTGCTTCAGGTGCTGGAGCAGGTATTTCCATGCAGCCCGCGAAGGACCCCATGCTGGAGCAGGTGGAGATTTCCTGAAGGAACTGCAGTCCATGAAGAGGAGCCATGTAGGAGCAGGCTTATGCTGAAGGACTGCAGGCTGTGGAGAGGACCCACGGTGGAGCAGGGGAAAAGCGTGAGGAGGATGGAGCGATAGAAGGGAGCTGTTACGAACTGACTGCAACCCCCCATTCCCCTTTTCCCTGCACTGCTTTGGGCAGGGGGGAGGCAGAGGAGTTGGGGGTGAAGGTGTGAAACTGAGACTGGGGAATGAGGGGAGCATGAGGTGAAGGTGCTGTTTTAATTTGCATTTGTTTCTCACTATTTTAATTGGCAATAAATTAATTTTCCTCACATTGAATCAAGTACTCAAAATTTATATCTGGACTCAAGTCACAGTGGAAAATACTGATTTTTCTTTGATCACTGCAAGGTATTATTGCCTTTAATTTTTTAAGTAGGACTTAAATGGATGAAGAAGTAATTCTGCGTGTAGAAAGGAGTGCATCTTGTGTGAATCAGGAGTTGCGGTTTTGGATGTATTCTGTTAGGCCTTTCAACTTCTGCTTATCACCTTTTCACTAGAGTAAATCTCAGCTGCAGAGTCAGCTCAGGAACACATCTAATCCATTACATTTCTGCTGGAGAAGAATACCAGCCATATTTTTACAGGTTTGAGCATGGGAGAATCATTCTGAGGAAAGGATGCTGTGGCAGTGGATTCTACTTTATCTACTTTGGTAGTGTTGTCCTTACAGATGTTAAGGATGCAGCATCTTCACGGCATTATATCTAGCTGTGCTTCAGAAGGGGGCAAAGCTTGGGGTGAGTAGCATCTTCAGTGAAAGTACTGTTAATCTTGGGAAAAGAAATAAGCAGAGATTGAGAATGCGATTTATATTCCGGTGCTTTTCAGAGATTATTTTCCTGAATGAGAAGGGAACTTCCTTAGGAGGTAAGTTTTGTATGTGGGTTCTTACACCACTTAACCAAAACCACCTGGCACTGGCCACCAAGGGTATCTAGACAGGGTACTAGGTGACATGACACACTTAATGGTTTCTAATAGGGGCACTGTTTGGAATACAGAATTGATGGATAGCTTCCTAGCATTAGCTAAATTAATCTTTAATTTCTTCCCTTCCCTCCACATCTCACTATGAAAGGAAGATTCTCTGTTAAAAGGAACACTGTGAATTGTTGGTTGTCTGTATGGAGGACACAAAGCTATTTGTGGTGGATAAAGACGACTACTTTGATAATAAATTAGATGAGCTTCAGAAAGGATTGCACTGTCATTATAACTTCATCAAGTAATTTCTTCCAATGATATTACTCACTTTTGATTATTGTCTTACTGTTTACTCATTGCATAATCTATTCCATAGGCTTTGCTGGCCATGTCAAGGCCATAGAAGAAATGCATATAACAATTCTCTTCTCTCTTGAAATTCTGTGAAAGGGAAAGGAATTCCCCATTTTTCAGCTCTCAGGGACAGCCGTGCCTGCTTAGCCACCAGCTGCTCTGGAAGAATACATGATTATCCATGCTCCCTAGCTACCAAAAAATCTTTTGCACTGAAGTACTCCATAAATTTGTGAACTTGGATCAGGCAAAGTGAATTTGGCATCTTTTTTTTTAAAAACCAAACAAAAAAAAGGCAGGCAAACTACCCCGGAACCAAATTTAGCATCTTCAGGAGCTGTGGCCTAGGGTTTATCAGTTGCAATTGTAAAAAGATTGATGTTTTCATAGTGAAGCATGTTTTTATTCAGCCAGTTCAATCTATGAAAAAAGCGTCTCCATTCCTTTTATTTCAGACTTGTGAATGTCTTTGCAAAATGATCTGAGAGATCACTAGTGAGATTAGCTAATAACTGCAAAATGGAAAAGTTTCACTGTGGACAGGTGGTAACAAAAGATAGCATGAAGTCAGCCAGCATAATTATCATTAGTAAGGTAAGATCTTTCAGACATTAATATGCTGACATTTATTCTGATCTTGCAAACAAAAATAGTGATTGTGAGCCATTGCAGAAAGAACTGGGAAATAAAGCACTCTCTAAAATACCAGTCTGTGGTGGTTTTGGTTTCTGTTGGCTTTGTCATGCTTTTACTTAGTGTTGAATTCCTTTGCGTGCCCTGTATAGGATCTGTTTTATCTGATCTCTTATACAGAGTAAGTTAAAATAAGTCAATAGTTAACACATAGAGCATAATACACAAGTTCTTCATGGCAAGATATATGATATTTCATATATTTTTCTAACATATAGCTAAGGGGCTTGAATATTATTCTTATTTATCAGAAGACATTTGTGAGAAACTTCACATGTTCTCTATTCACTCTTTTATCTGTGTTTTGCTTTTGGAATTGATGAATTCCCATTTTGAGAGCAGTTGTTAGCAATGAAGTGATTATTTTCAAATGAGCTATAGTTTCCTGACTGCAGCAGAAGTGGCTTCAGGTAAGGAAACCAGAACCATATTTAATTTTGAGTGGCCAGAATTTCTGAAGGGAAGAGGCACTGAAGACACCTCTGCACTCACAAAAACATTACCTTTTGGGCATAATGTTGCAAAGATCAACAAGGTTTCCAGAGAGATTTGACTGGCATCATACACAAATACAGTATGCTGTGAGGCAGTGATGCTTCCTGCTTTATGAGATGCCTAAAGTACTTAGTGTTCATTATTTAATGTCTTGCTGCTGATGTACCAGTGGAATGATACAAAGAAGAGAGTCCACAATAAATGTTTTGTTTAAACCCAGAAACAGAGGCAACAGCTGGCATATTTTAATTTTTTCCATGGGTAACTATCTTGATATATTTGAGGAGTAAAAAACTGTTTGGGTGGGTGTTTTTTTTCCCCTCTATAGCATTGTCTGGTGACAACAGAGAATATGTTAAGTTTATTTGGAGGGTTTTCTAGGATCCAGGATCAGGTAGTGCTAATAATATTACAGATTGTTAATACTGCCATTTGAGCTTTTTTCAGATTTCCGGTTGCCGTAACTTAATTTCTTCAGGGGAGTTTTGTCCATACATTCCAGTGGTCATGCTGTCTCTAGGATGTGAAGTATTGTAGCCTTGTTTACTAATTTAGTCAGAAAAGATTTGTTTGCCATTACTTAGATGATTTACAGAAAGGCTAGTACAGTTGGCTATCTAGATAAAAACTAGTTTTCCAGAGATGGAATTATTTAAGGCTGTTGAGAAAGCAACACTGGCTTAAGATGGTGAGTGCTACTGACATTTTGAGGAATTGGAGGGGAACAATTTTTGATGTTGTCATTGTTGAATCGTAACATTCACCAAGGGTGATACCTGAAGCAGAACTTTTTTTGCACAGGTCGGCAAGCGTTTATCATCTTTGCCCACAGAATAAGAATTGAATTAGCATTATTGGCTACTTGACCAGCACTTACTTGGATTCCTTCTTGCTGTTTTAGAATGAATGGTTAACCTTTGGCTACATGAGAAGTGAAATTTCCCAACCAACTATTTTGGCTGTCTTCTTGGTGATAACAAGCTGTGTCAGAAATTTCTAGAAGAGAAGCAGTGCAAAATATTGAAGAAAGGCCTAACAAAGTCTGTATCACAAAGAAAATGTGCACCAGAAGTAACTCCTGCTCTTGAAAAGCCCATAGAACATGTTCTTAAATCCTGGAGCATGAACCAAGCTGGCATTGTGGACCTGAGCACACTATCACAAATCTCCAAAACCCTCTCAGCAGCAAGTTTGTTCCTGTTCACCCCAAGCAAGGAAAGGAGTCTCTAGTTAAGCCACATACTGAGTTTAAGTTAATTTATAGTGTCATTTTACCACATCCCAGTTTAAATGGGCTGCTTGAGAAAGCAGTTTAAAAGCACTGATGCAGTCAAAAATTGAAACTCCATTTTTAAAAGTAGAAGTTGGAAAAATAAATCAGCGTTCAAATTTGTAGTTCCCCCTGTTTTGCACTAGAAGGGAGACGGGGGAAATAATATTCCCTTGACTATTGCTACTTTCTTATGCCTGTCATCCCTCCAGGACTGCTGCTGTGAACTTGGGTGTACATACTGGGTTTTTTTTCCAGTGGTAATTTATTTTTAATTATGATAAGGAAATGTGTCTTATGTCCTCAACCATTTTCACCTGTGTTTTCTTCTGTGGAATACACCTTTCAGATGAAATATTGAGAGTCTTTTTAAGATTCTGAGGTACTTTCATGTTTATATATCCATCAAATACAACTAGGGGTAAAACTGAATAAAACTCTTGTCCCTATTTTAGTTCAGGTGATAAGTTGTGTGATGTAATTGCTATGATATTGATTACAGCTGTAATAATGCTGTAATCTTTGTAAAATTTATGGTTCCAAGTATTTGAGAGGTTGATACTATTGAAACGTGGTAATCAGAACCATAGCACTGTGTTCTGAACATTGCTATGGTAAGCTGATTGAAGTTTTCGGTGAAACATGAAATAGGGAGTAGACATTGGCAATGTCTTGATTAGTCTCAAGGGTTATTTTTGTAGCATTGAACTTAAAGGTAAGTAATCAAACCATAAAGACATGCTCTTCCATTACATTAAATCTCTTGAGAAATTTTGAGACCTACTTACACTTGGGACAGGTTTATGCTGGAGAAATATCTGTCTGGTACCCTAATGACATTCCAGAAGCATAACGATCCTGTAAAAAGTGATCCTATGAAAAAGAAGATAGCTTGAAAGAGATGGTTAGTGGAGATTTTCCTGGACTATGTATATGTGTAAGCTACTTGTGGAGAAGTCTTGTGCATGAGGAATACAGGGGTGGAATTTTCCCGTGCTTAGATAGGAATCTGTCCATGACCTTTGCTGAGATTGGGCCACTTAACCTGTGGAGGCCCCCTCTGGTGTAAATGACTCTGTTCAGTCAACCTGTGTTGTCAGGAGGTTTCAGAAAATAATCTGTATGTGTATAGAGTGCACTAGCAAGATGGACAGAGTAACTGTAGCTTCTGATTATGCCACATCTTTATCCTCCCATTAATGCAACTGTCATTTATTGCAGAGTGTAAATTGCAAGGAGTGTGCTGTATTGTGCGAGATAACTTGATATAGGGTTTAGGGTTTTCCATTTTATTTGACCCAATTTTGTGCTTGAGCAATTAGCACACTTCTAACATGCTGCTGTCTGAGGGGAAAAAACTTATCCTGAGAGATGTCTATTTAAATGTACCCAGAGAGATGCTGAAGTCTCTTCCCTAGTACCTTGAAAGAAAAATGAGGTGATGAACTTTAAGTGTCTGGAATGTATAAATTGACATGAGATTCTGCAAGAAACTGGGGACCTAATTATTCACAAATACTAGGCATTTCTAATGTAGGGTCTTAAAGCAGCAAAAGCACCAAACTGATCTGACCTGTTTTCATCTGTTGTGAATTTAGCTTCTGCTGTAATAGATAAATTTGATCATTTTCATTCTGCAATACTTGTCCTTTAACAGAAAAATATTCTATTTATTAAGTTCTCAATAGGTTCTTAGCATGTCTAGATACAGACCAGGTTATTGCTTCAAATCTAAGCCAAACTGGTAATGATCTAGCAATTTGTTTACCCCTGTGATGACAGAATCTGGTTTTAGGTTGGTGCCCAGAAGTAATAATGCCTGAGAACAAAAACTAGCATTAACTGATACATCCTTCTTGAAAGTTTCACTTCTAAAGACAACTTCCTGGATTGCTTTAAAGCATGCTAACAGCAAATGTGAGGAAGTTTTTCTTGTTGCATTCGTTCTCAGGATAACAAAGGTACACACAACAGTGTGTGTACTACAAAAGATAAAGTGACAGTTCCTCTGTTCCTTTTGAAAAAGGGACTTCCAGTTGAAAAAAAACCAAAACAATGATTTAAAGTGGAGAAAAATAAGTCATCTTTCCAAATACTTTGTTAATCTGCAAAGGACGTGTCCATAAAGTAGTATTGAGGTCAAACGTTATTTAGAATGATATTTTTTAATTTTTTTTTTTAATTTTATGTTTTTATATTTCCTTGACTTGGTGTTTTAATATATTGTATGAGGAAAGCAGGCAATTTTTCTATTTTTGGATGGTGGGTTCTCATTGCTAATTCACATCTTGAAGTTCTAATTTGCATTTATGACATTATTGCTTATACAGGGACAAGCAGTGTCAGACAGGATTAGAGAATTAGCACAGAGTGAGGCATCCAAAACCATTTCTGATGGCTTTTATTAGATTTTTGTTTGTTTGTTTTGAGTGGCAGTAGATAGCTGACTTAATAATAATTATAGGGTCTTTAAGATCCCACTCTTTCTTTGGAAGGTCTATGCCCTGCTGAAATTTTTTTGTCATGTACAGAGTCAAGCAAAAGAGACAGGCTGAAGGTGCTGCTGTTTGGAAAACAATAGCTACAGAGCTATTGAGTGTTGGCAGGGGACGCAACCATCATCCCTATATCCAGTGGATGAGAAAACAAGGAAGGAAACAGAAGATGGACGTGAGCCCTGTTTTTCTTCTGGTTGTCCCCATATTAGATGCAAAGACTTCTAGGAGAATTAGTGAGCAGCACTTCAAGAGAAAGCAGAGGTGGGAGCTCAGTAATGGCAGCTGGTGGAACTCCTCTACAGAAATAGCTGGATGACTTAGCATTTGGAGTGCAGAGGTACTTTCCCAGTCCTCCTTCAGGCTGTTTGGAAGGAATATGTTTTATCCCAGACTGTCCATTCTCTAATTCTTGGCTTTGGGGGGGGCAATGGCCACTTAGGCCAACAGATTATGAAAGGAGGTGGGTGTTGGACACGTGCTCTCTGCTCAGACAGCATTAGTAGCAGTTCTTCTAAATGTTGCCAGTTCTTTGTGCAGCAGGTTGCTCTGTACACATCAAGAGAGAGCAAATTTACAAAATAGCTATACTTCTGGAGGCTGCAAAAAACCTGAAATTTGTGAGTGTATGTATAGCCTCACAACGCACACACACATACACATGTAGCACACACACATACACATGTAATTATGTATATAATTTTTTTATCAGACTCAGTCATTTGTTGATAATAACTTGCTATAAACAGCTGTTGGCACGAAGCCATTTTCAGTCATCCTACAAAAAGCAAATAGCTTGTTTTCATGTGACAGCTCGATGAGACAGGAACCTTAGAAACTGTTTATAGTATGTACAGCTGTTTTACAAATACAGTCATTTAAAAATATGTATTTCCTGAAGTGTTAGCTAACTTGCTTGTGTGTTGAACTTAAACATTTAGCATGGCTGTTACCTTCTATTGCTGCTTCTGTGCCGAGCAGTCAGTCATTGAAATCTACGTTATAAATTAGTCACGTGCTCAGCAATTTGGTTTTGGTTTTGTTTTTTTTTTTTTACCTTTGAGTAGAGAATATAGAATCCAAGCTGTTTTCAGTCTGACATGCATTATAGAGGAATTAGAGGGTTTGTTCTAATTGAATATTTAAATTTAAGAAATGGTAATAAGATCAGTAATGGCTGTGGTCAATGACAGTCTTTTACTTCAGTGAATGTAAGTCAGACCCTAGGAAAGGACCTGAATGGTTTGTGAATCATTAGTGACTCTGTTTTCTCCAGCCAACATCAAAAAGACATTTTCTGCTTGTATCGGCTGGTATCCAGGCATTGCTTTGTTCTGCAAACAGATCGAGAGAGAGAGAGAGGGATTGCAATGGGGTGGCCCATGCAGTCATAGACAAGAGATGAGGTGGTGCATGTAAGACATCAGAAAAAGTTGCGATGAATGAAGGAGAGGCAGTGCCAAAGTTCTAAATGTATATGAGCATTAAGCAATACCAACGGTATTTGGTACCACTTCTGGAGCATCTGCACTGCTAGACCTCTGCTTATCTTGGCCTGGCCTGACCTGGTTTTCCACATCAGCTGGTTTTCCTGCACTTCACCCTTTGTGTCTTTTCCCCTTGCCTTGGCAGTAGGGAGGGGAGGCAGGAGGGCACTTGCTCCTCTTCCACTCTCCCTGCTCAGCACCATTCTATTCTTTTCCTAAGAACATGCACAACAGATTTGCCTTGTATGTGGGTCATTGGGCGTCTCTGACCACAACACGAGTGCATGAAGATAAAGCATCTCAGACTGTATGAAGGGAGAAGGAGAGGTTCCAGTAATTTCAGTGCTACTTATTCTGCAACTTGCAGCCTGGAATGAAGTCTCTGTCCAAGATTGGACCAGTTTGGGTTTAGTAGAGACAGACTCTTCTTGCACTAACAGCCTCTTCAAAACTGAAACTTTATAGTGAGTTTAATAGGTGCATTGATCTTTCTGGAATATTGGTAGCATGAAGGAATCCTCTTTCACTGATGGACATGTGATGTATGTCAAGGACAAGGTTTTGATATCAAAGACAGGACAGCAGATACTAGTGTGGAGGTGTCATTGGGAAGTGTCATAAACAACAGAAATCTGCAGTGCCTGCCTGGACTACAGAGTTATGGCTTTCTCCTGAACAGGGGAGAAAGAACTCTGTCTCTCAGCTACTGAGCACTAGTGTCAAAGTTGGTGTTGCTTCTCTGTGTTATTTTGGCTTACAATCTTGGCCAGCAATTGTGTGTAGCTGCAGATCCATTTGACCTTGCCTCTCTTTTGTCAGGAGTTTTGCCTCATTCTGTTTGACACTCTTTGCTCCCTCTGTGTTTTGAGAGAATTGCTCTGCCACAGAGAGAGGCTGCCTGTGTCCCTGGCACAGCACAAATACTGTAGTCAGTAGAGCAGAGAGACACAGGCTTTAGCACATGTTTGTGCTTGTCACCTCCCACCTCTAAAACCACTCCCAAATGCCACCAAAAAAGATGTTGGCTACATCTCTTCTTCTTTCCCTCAGTCTGGGAAAGGAGACTTGCCAAGATCTAAACCCTAGCAGGGGGACCCCTTTGTCACTCGCATAATTCACTGAAGGGACACCATTTAGGTACTTTTGGGGAAGAGGAGCTCTTGCACAACCAAAAGAATCCTTTGTTTTGCTCCCAAATGCTATAAAATGGAAGTAATGACTAGAGAAAGAGAGTCTCTAAAAACCCAACCTAAATGTTGTGGCCTAAGATACTCTAAAGGATTCTTTCACCCCCCTGTTATCTAAATTCATTCTTTTCTGCTCTCCTCTTTTTATCTCCTTCTTGGTGACGATGCTCTTCTTTGCAATGAGCACAGTGGTCTCCCTCCATAGAAATCTTTATGGCCAGAATCATCATCTTGCCAGGTTACACTGTTCTCCTATGAAAGCTGATGACCAGGGTGGACTTCTGCAATTTGTACCTATGTTTCATGGATAAGGATGTAAAATAAGATCCTGCCTTTTCCTGTCCTGTGGGCGTGTTTGCCTCATAATTCTTAAGGTGCCAGTGCTTAGCTGTGTGCACACAACTAACTTCAAGGATTTCTTTTTTTTTTTTTGGTCAAAAATGAAGAAAAGGGGCAGAATCCCCTCATCTTACTGGTATTTCCTTGCAACATGTGGTCTCTGTTCCTTTATAATGGCAAAGGTACCAACTGCATTAATCTTTTTTGATACTAGAGGGAGCTCATGGCTTGAGCAGTCAGAGTGAAACATGGTATCTCGGACAATTCTTGAGGAAACACAGATGGGAAGTAAAGTGGCACTGATGACTATAATGCACCTTTTTCCATCACTGGCAAAACTAGAAGGGCTGAATTTATCTGCTTAGGAAATTACACATGGCTTTCAGAGACACTCAGATAATGAAATGCTGTAGCTGCAATTTCTTCTCTATCTGAGCACCTCTCTGTCACGGCTGGATTTATCTTCACAACTTTGTCTGAGGAAACAAGTCCTCTCATATCCCTATTAGTACATGGGGGACTGTAACAGTAGGCTGTAAAGAAGGCTGTTTCTCACTGGCCAGAGGTGAGGAACAGCTCACCAGGTGTCCACAGAGAGCATTAGCCAGAACAGAAGATTGGGAAAGGAAGCTGTCAGGGTTTGTACCCTGGAAGAGCCCCACTGTGGGAAGGAAGTGTAGAAAGAGCGTGAGCAGCATGACAGTATTGCTGTGTGCAGGGGCTGGGTGGTCAGAGAAGAGAGTGCATGCACATGCCTACAGATGTATGCAAACGCACTGTGTGTGTATATATATATATATATGTGCACAAAGAAGCATTCCAAGGGGAATTTTCCAAAGCACCCAGGAGACTTGAAAGCACAAGGTAACATCCTGAAATATGTTGGCTTACTCTTCTGCCATATCCCTGTTTTCTGCACTAGGGATCTGTCACTGGGCAGTTGAGAGCAGATTAGCCACCAGAAGCTGGGGTCTTTGGAGGCTGAAACGCAGCCACACTTGAAATGGGTTAGCTTAAATATCTTAGTTAAGATAACTTTGCATAATCAGAGCAAATTTAATTTACATTACAGCCATTTAATCACTCAGAGTTCTTGGCACGTGGACTTCTAACCCTAGTGAGCGCTACCTGTATCCTGTTTAATTATTTTTCAGCGAATCCTTATTCCTTTAGAAGTAGCTCGGCTGTCACTGTGAGGTTACTGGAAGTCTCACGGCAACAGTAAGTGGACAATCGTATTCCTTCAATGCCTGAGGCAAAGCAGAATTAACTGTTCTGCCGAGTTTTGGCAACCGGGGCTCCGTGTTTGTGCAGGGGCAGAGCTGCCCGGGAGAGGGCAGTGATGCACAGACCCGCACTCCGGCAAGGGGTGCTGGTGGCTTGCATAAACACAGACTTCTAATAGCCATCTCCTGCACATACGGCTGAACTGTTCTTCTTCTAACTTAGTTTACTCTAAATGTGAAGTGTTTAATGCAAGATAAACAAGTGCGATACCACTGGATGGAAGTGTGAGGCTTCTTTGACCCTTTCCAGTTCAGGGCTGAGAAGCATTCAGTGTCATGATTTTTCTCTTTACTTCCACATCAGCAAGGAGGGAGCAGTGTCCTTCTGAGGGGCTTTCGAGTGCTGTCAGGCCAGCATCAACGTAACTGGGAGTCTTTAGCCTGCTCTTCACCATAATAGCTGTGGTGGGGAAAGTACAATATATCAGATAGGAAGGACCAGACAGACAGGTGGATATTAGATATGACGCAGAATAATCACTCAAATGCAAGTCACAGTAGGGGGATTTCAGTGGAATATTACAGCCAGAAACATGCTCTCCGCTGGAATAGATGCTGTTCAGGAAGCCATACAAGGGGGCTTTTGTAAAGGGCTGGAGATGGGAAGGCATTACAGCACGTTGACTTTATAGATACCTAGGCTTAAGTACTACAGTTTTCCTAACATTAAGTGCTGATGATTACTATGATTAATAGCTCAGTCTAGTTTGTGGAATAGAAGATACTAGGATATACCTGCAGAGGGCTGAAGTTTTCCTCCTCAGTATCTTGTAACGCGATTGCATAAAGCTAGATTGCTTGGGCTTTACTCTTAAAGGATGCAGTAGGTACCAAAAGATGCTGTTACTTGCTCTTTTATAGGTGATGCTGTAGAGGATCCTCTGGCCAAGGCAGTCATGTTCCTTTATCACATAAGCGGTTCATCTCCATGAACACCAATGGCATCATTTTTATTTAGCTGGATTTCCTGTAAATTCTGTCAGCCTTTTTTTTTTTCTTCTTCTTTTTATTTGTGCCCTAACAATAGAAGTTGAAATGAAAAAGGCTGAGACTATTGCAGCACATACTGTTCAGGATTTATAAAATGGTTGATCATGTTCTTGGATGTACTCTGAACATGAGTACAATGATGGATACATGGAGTAAAGGGATTTTAGCTCTTGGGACAGAATTTGTATAGGAGTTGCAAGCTATGGGGAAAGTATACCTGTGGGTTGCATTTATGCCCTTGCTCCTCATACCACAGAAAAAAAGAGCCTTGAGGCTGCTCTAACTTGTATCTAACTGCAGCTGCACCTGAATGGCTACATCAGCCAGAGATCTCAGGAATGCAGCAGCAATGAAATCTTGCTGCTTTCCCCCCTCTGCTACTTGCTAATTAAATTAGTATTAAGATGAAGAGTCACTGTAGAGGAGTGCAGAGGCAGACACTGAAGGTCTGGCTGTAACTTCTGTTCTGAGGAGAAAACAAAAGCAAGTTTCTAGAGCAGCAACAACTAGCAATAGGCAGTTGTTAGAGACTTTTTTTGAGAGTCAGCAGATTACATTTGTGAAAGCTGTGGCATCTCCGACGACTTCTAGATGGGATCAGTTTCAGGTCTCTCTATCCAAACCTTTCCAGGGGAGTTGGGGCTGGAAGTCATTGCTGCATAACATCTGTTCACTGATCTCACTCCAGCTTCGGTATTTTCTTCCTACAGTATTTGCTGCCCAGCAAGGAGCTCACATAGGCTGTATCTATATCGCATGCAAGCAGTGCCTTGTGAGAGATCCCTGAATTGGCTGGAGGCTGCACACAGTTGGGTTGCTAAGCAGAGGGACTGGCCTAGGCTGTGGGTGCAGGATGGCTGTTAGCATGGTGCCACAGGCAGGTGAGTTAAGTGCTGCACGGCACTGAGGTGTCACTATTACTCCCAGTCCCAAAGCTGGCAGGGTTGGTGCTGGCTAGGGGATTTCTGCACTGAGCTGCCTGTCATAGGATAGATATTCCTCTTGTCTGCTGTATTAAAGGCTTCACAGGGAGAGTGAGCAGTGTACTGAGACCAGAATCAGGTCAATGCCTGTGACTGGGGAGCTGGAGGAACCATGGACTGCACCAAAACAGCCCACAAAAGGCCAAGAAACTGAGGTGGGACAAGGACAAGGAGAAGGATGGGCCTGGAGCAAAGGCAGGCAGGGAGAGTTCATAGGCAGGGAGAGGAGAGCAAAAACACGTCAGGAAATTACAGTACTGAACATTCAGCTGCATCCCTTAAGGCTGCCTATACCCCCATAACATGGGGAGGCTGAACACAGCGCCCTGGTGATCCCAGTCCTTGGACTGTTTGGATACAGAAGCTACATCAGACCGGTCAGGAGATGAGTTCATGAAAAACTTGATTTCTCAGTCCCTATTGGTCTAGAGCTTAAATGTTCTCAAATGTATCCTCACAGCAGCAGTCCTCTTTCTGAGCAGGGAGATGGAGATGCAGAGGCAGAAGCAGCTTGCCTAAACTCACACAGGAAGCCCATGGCGTGCGCGAGGAGTAAAGGCAGAAAGTCACCACCCTAATCTGGCCTTCCTGCCTTTAAACCTATCCAAATGGGGCTGCGTGGACAGGCAAAATTGTCACACAGTTGCTGCTGTCCCTCCTGTTCTTGTGGGGCCTTGGTCTACCTGGCTGCTAAGCAGGTGAGTACTTCTCCCCTGTACCACTCTTGTTGGCCAGGAGAATGGCCAGCAGGAATGAAGAACAGAGGGCAGGTGCAGCAAGCACCAGTTGAGGGCATTAGAGGGAAAGGTTTTTGCTAAGCTGGCAAAGCAAGACCTGTTTTTGTAGAGAAAGAAGAGCTGAAAGGATATGAAGACAAAGCAGGGAAGTTGCATTGAACTAAACCGGGATGTGCTTGCAGAGATTAATAGCTGCTTCCTGTCCCATATTTCAATATGTCTTCTGCTTGCAGTAGTTTGCAAACATACACAAATGATTTTCTGGAAAGGCATCTTTTACTCTTCCTTATTCCTGTTCATTTCCCCCTGGGTTTCAAGGCACAGGTACAATTGAAAAAATGGCTCAAATCTACATTAATAAGTTCAAATGCAATTCAGGGCACAATCCAAAACTGCACAGCTGATGCAGACCTGTTCATTGTTTTAGTGGGATTCAGATCAGATCTCGGTTAGATAGTTGAGTGTGACAGGATCACAGCAGGAGAGTGAAGTAGAGCAACCTGGAAGGAATCCACTCACACTCATTGTCTGTTAGCCTCAAATGCTAGCAGAATTAATACAAAAGAAGAAGGAAAAACTGGGGAGAAAATATCCTCGTACTAAACTATAGGTGTTAAAGAGCAAATCTAAATAGAACTGGCTTGATGAAGTCCAAAGTAGTCATTCCCTGCTCGCTGCAGGGACTATACCTGGAGGAGTACATTGGACAAAGACTTGCTGACGAAGTGATGGTTCTCAGACTGAAGCTTTTGTTCCAAGACCTTACTTGCTGTCTTCCCATCTCTTTCATCCTAGATGCCTCACCTTCAGCTGTACTATTGTGGCTGAAGTTCCAGGAAATAGGCCCACCAGCCTCTCATCACCCATCCTATCTCCATCACTGCTGAGAGTTCTCCTCCCTTCTACCACAGAACCATCTCATTTCAGCCTGCCATGCACAAGCTGCTCACTGAGTTTTCCTTCACGCGGGGTCTCAAAACTCTCCTTTCTCACGACAAATCTCTTTGTCTGCCTTGGCCATCCCTCCTTTCCCATGCTGCAATTGCTTTTTCTGTGGTACCCATATCTTCTAAACCATAAACCAAATTTTTTTTTTTTTTTTTTTACACCTCCATTAATTTCCCCTTGCTTTGGATATCAACGAGATCTCAATTCTCCCTTCTGATTTGCTACTTTGTTTTTGTTCAGATATCATCTTTGTTTGCAACAGAGCTGACTGTATTATCTGCTAGTGGCAAAGAAGGATGACATTTAAAGACACTTACAAAGCAAAACTCGCACCAATCAGAGGCCAGGTCGTGTGCTCCTAGTAACCCATTGCTTTATGTATCAGTGTATTAACTCCCTCATTTAGATTGCCAAATCCATAGGCAAAGGCAGTTTGTCTGTATATGTGTAATGATTATTCTTAAGAAAAATAATATGAACAGAAACTGTGATTAACATGAAGAGTGAAATGATGAAAATAGGATTGATCTTCTGTTTCAGGAGTGTGATCCTCCAGACATTTCAAAAGAGGGAGAAGGAATACCACTGATCTCAGAACACTGCAGTAAGACTCTAGAGAAAGAACTGTATCCACTTCCTAGCTCTGCCATGGCAAGAATAACCTCAGGTATTGTTATTTAATTTCCCCATGACTTAGCTCTCTATGTGTAAAGGGTGATTGCTCTCTCTTTGACTTGCAAGGTTGTTCTGAGATGTTTTGATCCTGTAGAGATGAGTCAGAGGAGCACCTATGAAAAGTTTCTTTTGTTACAAGAGACGCAGTTACTGGTGAAATGTTGAAAGCAAAAGGCCAAAATCATGAAAATTTCAAAACTACCAAGCCCTCAGGAAACAAGGGTGAAATCCTGTGTGGAGTCTGTTTCTTCAAGCCAGAGTCTTGTGGTTTAAGCACTGAGGAGTTTCCATGTATCTCTTTTCCTCTGCTTGTGATAAACCTTTAGCACCAAGACATTTGCTGAAGTGGAGAGGGCTGGGTGGGTGCCTGTACAGAGAAGTTTATCATTCCATACCTCAGCTGAATAAAACCGCCTCTCATAACAAAAGAGGCAGCACTGACATCGGGTGGCTCGCCAGTGCAGTTCCTGAGACTGCTGATGTGCACACGTACAGGTACGCAGGCACTGCAGTCTCTGCAGTCCATGGGCTGATTGTATGGTACAATCGTCCATTAGGGGTGCATCATTTGAAGGTGAGGCAGAATAGGACAACGTCCAGGGCTTGGCTTCAGTAAAATACCTGCACAAACTTGGGGGAATAATTTCCTTTTATTGTTCTTTAGTTTCCTCATTGGCTAAAAATGAGTCTAGCAGTTCTCAACCTTGTATCCACAATGCCTTGCACACTGTAGTTGAAAAAGGCTATATCGTTCATTATTCATATATGCATGTATCATTACAGTTCACTGTTTGAATGCTGTCTTTTGCAGAGACCTCCTGAGACCTCTTGTGACGTTTCACTGTTTAAGTGACCAGTGTGCATCTGACCCTGTAATATTGCAAATCGCAATATTTTGCAAAAATTGAAAAAAAACTGCCTCAGAAGTTGGCCCCTTACAACTGGTGTTTGAAGATGGGGACAGTCTAGCAGCCCTCAGAAGAACTTTAGCTGCATGCTCCTGAAAGTGGCTCCGAAGGATCTTGGGATGGAGGTTCATGCTGGCTTTTGTCTCAGTCCATCTCTCCATCACCAGAAAAGCGCCCACAGCCAGAAGGTAGGAGTCATTGGCCCGTGCCAGATCCCATCCTGCCTTCTCCAGCGGTGTGGGGAGGGGAGGCTGCTCTGGTCTTGCCTTCCCAGCAGCATCTCCCAGTCACAGCTGCTGGATAATGGACAGCAGCCCCAGGTTTTGCTCTGAGAACTTAATCTGCGCTGTCGGCCCTCATTACTGCCACTCAGTGCCGTCGTGTCCAGCCATGAAGGGTCACAAGATGACATGAGAGAGGTCGGGCAGGGGGTGTATAAAAGGGCCTGGCAAGCACCGGGAAATACGGAAAGGCTAAAAAGAGAACAGCTACCCAAACGATGCTCCCGGCGGCTCGGTGGGGATGGGGCTGAAAGCAGCTGGGTTCACACTAAGTTTTCCCGAAGGTCACCCTGCAATATGGTAACTCCCAGCTCGGCTGTCAGTGCCCATAAAGGCAGCTCTCCTCACAGCGCGGGGGTGGGGAAGGGAAGGAGGTTTGTTTAGAAGCATTAGCGTGCCCCTCCCCCGGCCCCATTAGTGGCCCTTATTAAACCAACACAGACAAAGAGCAAAGATGCCCTCGTTAATGGAGAGTCTCCGATAATTACTCGGCTCTGCCGCTTCTTTTGGGGCCTGAATGGCCTTTGAATAATGTTTCTCTTGCTGTGGTTGCAGACAATACCTCCGCAGACCGCTTTAAGCGGTGCCAATCCCATTAGCAGAAGAATAGCAGAGCTTTCTGGTTGTGCGGGTGTGTGTGCTGGCGGGGAGGGCAGCGGGCTGGCAGCGGGAACGGTGCTACCCGGCCCACGGCTTCGCTCGCCTCTCCTGCCCTCCGCGGCCCAAGAAAGCGAAGCGGGGAAGCGCTGGGCGAAGCTCCATCTCGGAAGCAATCTCCCTATTTAAGCAGCGCCCGAGCCAGGGGGCTTGCGAGAGTCGCCTTGCCCCTCACTGCAGGAGTGCAGAGGCGGCCATGTCCCCCGCCAGAAGGGAAGGCAAGAGCTGGGAGGCAGAAGCCCCGCAGGACTGAAGAAGAGGAGTGCCTCCAGCCTTGCCTCGCGTTCCCCAGGCACAGCTCTCCTCTTGCACCCATGCAAGACACCAAAGGGGGACGGAGGCCCAAGAGTCTCTGAAATCAGAATTGGGCTGTGCTGCTCCTTTACCCTACAGAGGAAATGAGGTGACGGTCATCCCTCTGCATCCAGCTGATTACAGAGCATGAAAATGGCTATACAGCCCGATTTCGGGAGGGTTAATTTTGTGCTGCACACCTCAAGCAGGAAGCTAATTAGCATGTTCAATAGGTAGCTATCAACCGAACTTGGAGGAGTTGGAATAACTCTACCTGAGCCTCTCTTTGATCTCCCCTTCTGCATGATAAGTGAAAATAGTGTATAGCTGGGCTGGCTGCGGTGTTTAATTTAATCATCTGATGATATTTATTTTCACAAACATGAACTCAGGGAACAATTATCGGAAAGGCTTCATCTTGTGCTGAACGTGCCAGTGAACGGCCTTTCTGTGAGGTAATAGCTTCTATGTAGGGAGTCAGTAATTAAAATGTGTGAAAAAAGGCCCCTTCTTCAGAGGCAGCGGGGAAAGACAGTGGGTCTAATGCTCAGCTGGTGTGAACTGGCAAGTCTGTCTATGGCCACAACAAATGGGCATCGCTCCTTCCATGTTATGCCAGCAACGGATGTGCCCAAAGGGTTCTTGAGAGTTTCCCACTTTGAGAAAGATGTTTGGATTCTGATCAGCAGGAGCCAAACTCAAGAATACATGATACAATGATCTGGTCTTTGGAAGATGATTCTGCAGTACTCGTGGGACATGTTCAGATCTAAAGAAGAACACTCGGTCCTGCAAACTCTCCCACAAGGAAAGCAGCTAAGTTAAGTTTCTAGTGTTAACAGATAGAGCCATTTTCTCCCTCCTTTGGTGTTAACTCCCGAGAGTTCCAGAACCATAATCTAAAAGCCAAGAAGAAGCTGACATTTGAGACATTCCAAGTAGAAGGTAGATGACTTCCTTTATGCCTTCATCACATGGACATATGGGGCACAATTTGTTTACTGGTACAGTTAACCACCAGATGGCTCTATGCACTCTGTTCAGTTTTGGGCTGTATGTTGATGGTTGACGAGCAAGGGGGACAAAGCTGGAAGTCAAGCTGTGTGGAAGGTTCTGTTGGATAGCTGCCACCATGTCTTTAACCAGTATGTCCCGCTTGAAACAGCTCGTGATTTCATGTTGGAGGACAGTGATATGCTTAAACAATGAAAATTGAAAAATGTGGAACTTGCATTCTTACATATATATAGCAACAACAACAAAAATTTTTCTAAGGTTCCTATTTCTTCAGAATTAGAGCATGTTATCCCGCAGCTTTGAAGGATAACGTTGGTCATTTATTCTTTTCCACTGGCACACAGACTCCAGGAAGATAAATCTCTACCAGACTAGAAAATGTGGGGTCACCTGTTGTCAGATTCAGTTGTTTTAAGCTGTGTTAGAGGGATATGTGATAGATCACAGTTATAAAAATGGGATTTAGAAAGGGGATGGAATCTCTTCTTCCTGTCAATAAAATGGTGACAATTGTTTATAAAATGCTTCTCAGACAAGAATAGAAAATTAAAAACTGTTCCCTAGCAGCCAGTGTAAGAAAGGTGCACGTTAATTGCATTTTGCCTAGGCAATGGGAAGTGTTACCCACCCCAGGACCTTTGCAAAGAGTTTCCAGCAGGTAAGAACTGTTAGGAATATCTAGAACTGGGAAAAGTGCTCTTTAGGGGGCTGAGGAGGACAAAATTAAAAGACCAGTATCAGCCTCTTCCACTACATGTTCTTCTGCTTTCTTGGGGGAACAGAGTGTTTCCTACAGCCCCCCACAGTGCACAAGGCAATGCTGCGAGGATGCGGGGGGGCCCTTGGTACTGGCTGGCCCCAGGGAAGCATCTGGCAGGGCATGGAGCCCTGGCAGGAGGTGCCTTTCCCATCTCCTGCACAGCATTGCACAATGTGAACCATTGCAATGCCTGGGTGTGTTTGGCAAATGGGGTCCCCGGGAGCCCTGTGGGACATGCTTGGGGTGTAGGAAAGAGAGGGGGGCAGGAATAGTGCCTGACTGCACTGAATGCCTGGGACTTGACTTGGCTGCTAAGACAACTGGGATTGTTTTGGGTTCATGGCACGTGGTTACTGTCCTTCCTGATTTATGGCTGCCAAGCATCTCTGGGAGTCTGTTTTTTGAGCAGAAGGGTGATTGTTCTTGAACAAGGCCTCTCTGCTGTCATCCCTTAAAAAGAAATGACATCTATGCCCTTCTGCAGCCTGAAATCACTTTGCCACTACAGGTGGAAAATGATATACAGGCCGCTTCCCAGAAAACTATCTAAATATGAGTGTAACGTTAAATGCAGGCAATTTCTCTTCAACACAGCAGTGAAATCGGAACCAGGGGAGGGATGGATTTTTACACTTCTCTCTGAGCGCAGTGCACACTGCCTACCTGCTCTCCCCTCTGACATTCGTGTCCCCACAGGGATGGACCAGCGTGCCCTGTGCCTCCCGCACAAGGATGCTGGGCCAGGAAGGGGAAACTCATAGTTCGTAGTTGGCAGAGAGGCAAAGTTCTGAAGCATCATCAGACCCAGGAGTCCTAGAGAGCCTCTTTCCTTCTGAGGAGCCCAAGAGATAAATGTCTCTGTACCATTTGAGAAAAGGCTGGATGGTGATAAATAACATAGCAAGTGATGGTACTGCCTCATCCTTTGAGGGATCGCGGTGCACACAGTTGAATTAGAATAAAAAGATCAATCTTTGACTGTTACCCAGTGAAGAAGCCATTCACGTTTAAGAGCAGGACTTGACATGTATGGTGATCTAGTAATACATTATTTGTAAAGGCCAAGATTAATTAATTTTCAGTCAGATAAACTGGTATTTTTTTGTGCCAAAGGCGCTCATTTATCCTTGCTGTAACTGAAATGAGATAACCCACACGAATGCAACTTTGTTAATTGTGCCAGTCACATTTTTCAATGTATGCTAAATGGTTGGTGTGCGAGGATGAGAAGAAAAACTACTGATGGAAGCTAACCTAACCTGCCTTTTGTTGTGGACAGTGAATCCTCTTTATGGACTCAGTTCAGCAGCACATTTTCCTGCAGTTACATTTCAGCACTTAACCTTGCCTCTGCTGCTCGGCGCAGCACCGCTGACTCCCCTGGGACGCAGTCAGTGAAATGGCACAGCGCCCATGATTTTATATGTGACTGTGGCGCTACTCAGAATTGGTCTGCTTACACCAGATGTCAAAATTCGGGTACATCCCTCATCCGCACGTGGGTATTTCTCGCCATGAGGTGATTTTTACAGGACATGCATTGTCGGGTGGGGTGCCATGCTACATACCAAGGAAATAAGCAATTTGTAATTGTCTTGCAACTTTCTGTTTTCTTTGGGTAACAGGTTGTGCCAGAGATCTTTTTGCTGCCCTGTGGCAATATCAATTCGCATGCCGTGCTGCTCCCTGCAGCCTTCACGCCTCGGTAAGTGTGCTTGCACTCAGGATTGTTAAAAATCCCTTTCGGATTTTGCGTTTTCCAGCTCTCCTGAAGTGAAGTATCAGCTCCCTGAGAATCTTTAAGCGTGGAAAGGTGCAATTTTACCCCTTACGTTTAGATAGGAAAACCTGAAGGTTTTTTCTGTTGTTATTTTTTTAAGGGGAAAGAAGAAGCTGGCGGCTTACTGGGACACGTGGTGGCCGCCGAGCCGCTCTCCCGCCCTTACTAGCGCCGGCGCAAGGCCGGAGGGGTACCCGCGGCTGCCGGCGCCGCCCGGGACCCTCTGCCCGGGCCCCTCTGCCCGCCCGGGCCTCCCCGAGCGCAGGGGCTCCCGCCTGGGTGGGCGGCGGCGGCAGGAACCTTGGTGCCGCGGAGCCGTTTCCCGCGGCGGTCGGGACGGCTTTGCGGCAGGACGCGGCCCCCCCGCCCGGCAGCAGCGCGGAGGCGAGGAGGNGCGGGGGGAGCCCCTCCTCGGAGCAGAGGCAGAGCGCGGCCCCCGGGCGGCAGGTAAATCCTCCCTTTGGTCTGTGGTCGGTGCGGGGCTTGCGGGGTCTACGAGGTTCCCCAGCCCCTCCGGGGCGGGCAGCCGGGCCGTGCTGCCCGCCGAGCGCGTATGCGGGCTGCGTGCGAGGACCCGGGCGCGGCTGTGTTTGCATTTATAGCCCAAACACGTCTGTCGTCATGTGGAAAGACACGTTCCCGTGTGCATAGAAGGGCCCTGTGTTTTAGTTTTCCCCCACCCGTAGCCGCGCACGATCTCAGCAGGCATCGGGGCTGCTCCCCGTCAGTAGAATCAAACTCCGGTACGTGTAGGCACAGTGTGCAGGCAGCGCTCTCTATTTTAATAGCCCAGAGTATGACATAATGCCGTGGTCGTCTTACATTGCAGTAAAACTGCTGCTTTTGCGGAGCAAGCACCCAAACGCGGCCAGTGGAATTCTACCTTCTGGAATCAAATAGGCCCGACAGGAGAGTATCTGTTATGTGGGAATGTGTGCTAGCTGGAGTATCGGCAGAATGCTAGGAGCACTGGCATGGCAAGGGAGGGGAAGGGGAGAAATTCGAGATTAGATTTGTGTAAGAAATCGCAGACTGGCTCCTGATCTGTTTTCTGTTCTGCAGATATGCACTTATGGCCCTGATCCTGCAAAGATTTACAGACAAATCTAATTTTAGGCACTGCATAATCCCACTAAGTGACTACAAAAAGTCGCAGTATGTAAGAATAAGAAAGCATCTGCATCTTAGTAGGACCAATGCCCATACATTTTAAGCAACGGTAGTTTTCATCTTACCACTTTCAAGGCTTATTTATCCAAAATTGGTGAATTAAATTGGGGATTAAAAAAGCCCAGGAATCTAAAATGTGCAACACGGCACTACATAGTGGAATGAAGGATCTTATCGGTCTACAGTAGCTAGATACATCGTTCATGCAGAACCTTATCAGACTGAAGTCACGTTATGTGTTAACATTTCAATTTCATCAGATGTTTTGAGGTTTCTGCTGGGCTTCTGCTAAGATCTTCTGTAATAAATTTGTAGTTCAGTTTAGAAAACAGCAAGTGTTTATGCTGAGTAGTCACACGACTCTGTAGCGGTACATGTGGTTACAGCCAGCCTGCGGGGTTAGCTGTTGTGTTAGCTGTGTTAGCAGGGCTGCCGGGACCTGAGGGTTTGGGTTGCTGTGGTAGTTTGCCGAACTTCAGCATTATTTGGATCATTGCTTCCTTTCCTTCCCCTGCCCCTCTTCCCCTGATAATTAATGTGCCAAGCCACTGTGGTCCTGGCTGTTGGAAAGACAAGAGGAGGGCTTAGCTTGAGGTTCAAAATGAGTTTGTTATTAAACACTGTATTTCCATCAGTGTCAGCGTTCGACCACTAATAGATATGGGAAATCCAGGTCTCGCTGTAGAAAGGCTTGTACTGTCCCAGCTGCGCTCTTTGGGTACCGTGGTTAGAGAGAGGAGATGGCCACAGTTGCAGATCAGGGCTGCTCAGAAAGCTGTGTGCTGGACGGATTTGGATGTCAAGTGTATTTTCTTACTGCCGTGCCATGATCTCAGGGAAGAAACATCTCCCATGTTCTTGTGGGAGATGCTGTGTTTCTTACCCTCCTTCTGGCCTCTGGGGCAATGGCAGCTGTTATTCCCAGCTGTGGGGTTATATTGGGCTGTGCTGGAGCCTGGTCATTGCTTCCTGCTTGGTGTGCCTAAAGAAACTAAGTAAATATTAATTGTGTAGTCTGGCATAGATGGTAAAGGATTTAGTTCTTATATTGCTGTTTATACCAGCTAGTGCTTCATCTAGAAAGGTCCCAAAGTATCTTCTCAGTCATAACTAGGACTCAGGAGATAAACGTCTTCATCTGGCAGCCCCCCTTCTGTATGTCCTTCATTGCTTAAATGCAGCCACCTTGGGGTGCAGCAGGGCATTGCTGCACAGAACAGCTGAAAGCTCAGCAGCCTGATTTCTAGCAGTCTCTGTAAATGAGTCCTGAAGGAGCAACATCCCCAAGAACAAAATGTGCCTTTTATTTCTGTTCAGAACTCACAGGGACAAAATGAAAATGTCTTAATTTATGATCTCTTGTGGGGGGGAAGTCAAGCTTTTAAGGGCTGGCTGTCTTTGCCCTTCAGCATAGTTCTAGAAAGTGTGGAGCGGGGAGATGCTTGTAAAATTTCAGTTTGCATTAATCAGAAATGTTTATTTAAAAAAAAAAATTATCTCACCTGGCATATACGAAGTTCCCCCACATCCTAGCAGGAGACAAGCTGGTACATTGTGGCAGACAAAATTAGAAATATTAGACTGAGTAATGTTGTTTGCTGTTTCTTGAATGTCCAGTTCAATCATGTTTCCTCTCGTACTGGAGGAGGTTTGTATTGCCCCTCGCGGATACCCTGTTCTCTGACAGTCTCCGTACTCTTTGTGCTGAACTCAGGAGGTAACAGGCTGTTTTGTGGTATCTGTCTGCCTGGCAGAACAGGCAGGAGTTCTTGTAGTCAAGGGCAGCATGTAAAATGCAAGTTATACAACTTTAGACAAACCTGTACACACAAAGCAAATGAACCCAGGTATAGAGATCATTCACCTTCCCTTGGGTTGTTATTTGAGACTACAGGTATGTTTAAGACCATACATCCATGCCTCAGGCTAAATCACTGCGCTGCTTCATTCCGTTTGTCCATGTGGATTTTGTTCCTGAAGTGCGGGTTTGAGGTGTTTGCACCCAGATGATCTACCCGGGTGGTGTTAGGACTCTGGAGAGCATCCATTCCCCTACGCCTGACATCCTTCCCTGCGAGGTCAGCCAGCCAACAGGCAGGATGTGCAAGGGGCTATTCTGGATTTTAGTAGCCTGTGAAGGTGCCCACATGGTGATGGGTTTGGCTGGCCTGCAGCCTGGGCTGTGTGTCACCGTCAGCTAACTCCTCTCCAGTCAGTCTGCTTTGCTTTGTGTTCCTTTCCTTGCCAAGGGTCCTTCATCCTTTCTGTCGTCCCAGTCCAGCTACTGAGATTTCAAATGGTTACTCATCCACGGGAAGTGATACAGCCCCTCATTACTCAGTGGTGCTCACCAGCCAGGAGCGATGTGTGTCAGATGGCTGCAACGCAAAGGACTCTTGTGATAAAGATCTCGGGAGAGCTGTACAGCAGTCAGTCTCCAGAAAAGAAGAGCTTTCTCTGGTCGTCTTCCCCCACTGTTGGGTCCTCCTCACCCTCTGGACCCACTTTGTTCTGGTGCAGCAGGCTGTTGCGCTCTTTTCAGCTTAGAGGTTCTTGCATTTTAATTACTGTTTCCGAAGTGCAGTTAAAATTAATATATACTGTAAGCACTGTTTATTATTCATTACTGTGTGCTCATCGCTGGATGAGCTGTTCTGTCACTGTGATGTGTTAGTTCCCCATGCAGGGAGGATGCCTGGGGACCTTCCTTGTTAAAGGCACTGGGTCAGATCAGCAGCTGGGGAAAATCTATGCTTCACAGAGCGAGACTCATGTAGCCTCGCTAAGGGTCTGCTTCCCCTCACAGAATACGGCATTCTTCTTCCTCCCTGGTTTCACCTCTTTCTTCATTTCATCTTTTCTCAGTTGGTTGTTTTATTTTGTTTTCTGTAGTGTGGAAGAGATCACTGCTGTCTTGTAGCTTGACTGCAATTAGCCACCAAGTTAATTGCAGCTGTTCCTGCTCTTTGCCTCTCCCTGGGTCTAGCAGACAGGATGTGGGAGCTCTTCGTCACTGATAAATGTTGGCAGTCTAATTCATCCTTAAGGGCAATGAGACTATAGCAAACAGGTGGGTTTGCAACATGGAAATGGTTATGCTTACATTCACAGTTATCCTCTCTAGCGCCTGGCCCTATAGCCAAGCAGTCCTGACCAGAAAGCCTCTTTCTCCAGTTTTCGTGAGCTTTTCCTGAATATTGTCAGTGGTTTTGTGCAGGAATATCAGTCGAGAGGTATTTATGTGAGACACTTTAAAATTGGGCTCATATGAAAATTTTAAGCAATTAATTTCTCAGTTATGTGTTGGGGAAAGAGGCTTTTGAAGAGGAGCTTTAAAAGTGTGATCTGAAGACAATTATCTAGGCCATGTTGAACCAACCATTGACTATCGTATGGCAACCTCTTTGAAACTGTGATCCCCTGTTCCATGTGAAAAGTTTCTTGTAGTTTTATCTTCTGTAAATTTCATCTAGACATTTAAATGATGAATCTAACAAGCTTGTGTGCTGTGTTGCTCACTCGGTGCACGCAGCAGTAGGTCACTGGGGGTTTTGGAATCACATAGGGAGAAGGCTTGCCTTGGGCCAAGGGAACAAAATACAGCCAGGACACAAGAAAATGGGATAGTTTGCACAGGGACAGTGTCCCAGCTGGCACTCACTCCTTGCAGTCATCCCTTATGAAATTCCTAGTTATCAGTTGTCTCTCCAAATTGAGTGTGAGAGGTGAGCGGGAGTGCAGCTTTCGATCACTGCTCAGAGAGCTGGCCACCGTATGCATGGGATTTGTAACTGCTAGGAGTATAAGTGTTTTGAACCAGGACTGCTCTTTGGTTACATACGGATGGCACACAGTACAATGGATCTGACTGGGGAAGTTGTATGCTGAGGCTTCGACCACGGCAGCTATGATGCTATCCTTCCTGTACAGCTAAGGGAGAGAGGGCTTCTGGCTGGGAGAGAGACCTAGATGCTATCGTGCTTTGAAAGACCTTCTGGTCAGAACAAGATGGAGAATGTTTGCTGAGTAGGCCTTGCTATACTGTAAATAAATAAAGCATCATCTGCCACCTAGTTACAGCAGGGGAATGCTGGAAAGAGGGGACTCCGCAATACCTTGCATTGTGCTGCCACTGTCGGTTCTTCAACTTTTTCTGCACGCATTCTGTGCCAGTGATGTATAGAAATGCATAGGCAATGGTAAAGACTTTGTGTGTGACAGTCAGCCATCTGTGCATCCTCATTCTCTCTTCTGCCCATTCAGGTGTGCCCACCTGACAAATAAAGCTCAACTTCTTAACTAAGAGGTAGTTTCATAGCTTTTTTTTCAGGGATTCTGCACAGCAGAGCCTAGTTTTCAGGGGCTGTCGTTGACCCAAGTGCATCCCATTTAGATTCTGGGCAATACTTGGCCGATGTGACCCACAGAGCTAGGCAGAAATCCTTGTAGTGGCAAAACCCGTAGGCTGTGATTGTTCAAGGTGCCACTGGAAGACATTCAGGTCACAGGGTGAGGTTGCTCCGACTGACAGGCAGAAAAGCTCATTAGGTGCTAGCTGCTCCAGCCCCGGTGGATGGTGTTCAAAGAGGCTGTACATCCATCTTTTCTTCAGATGACCTGTTGTTCAGGCCAGGCTTGTCACAGCCCATAAACTGGACTGTAGTGGTCCAGGCCTGCAACATAACAGAAATAAACATCCCTGAGTCTGCTTGAATTTGCTGTGCTACCAAATTGTTACTCAATTGAAAGAACGTCTCTTTCTGTTTTCCTTGTTGGCATTGGAGTTTCAGCCTGCAGTTGCAATGCAGTGTGAGATAAGCAGAGCTGGTTCCCACAGCAGGTTCCTGGGTGCTGAGAAAAGGGGGTAGGGCAAGCTCTCCAGTGGCCGAGGCACCCCTGCTCTCTGTTTGCATACAGGTAACTTGTAAAACTCCTCCTGTGCTCTTGAGATAAAATTCTGAGAAACACCCAAATCTTTGCCAGGAATTTGAGCCTAAGAGTCATTAGGAATCAATGAGACTTGGGGGACTTTTAACGTTATTGCCCACCTTTTGCTATCTTTTGCTGGCTGAGAGTTCCTCTCTATGCATTTCCTCCTGAACACATTGCTTGTGAACTTCATTGATTGTTCCTTTCCAATTCTCTCTCCAAATACAAGAGAAAAGGGAGAGTCCCTATTTATCTGTTGTGTATCACTCGTTGTTTTATACATCTCTATTACCTGTGTACTGAAGAGGAGGTCCTGTGAGCACCACAACCAGCAAGACTGCTTATCAAGTTGTGTGATGCCTCCTATTCCTCCTTCCTCTGCTTCCCAGTGTTTTCAGATCCATCTCACACTAACCACATGTGCTGTGGCTAATTTGGAGACACCCATGTGGTGGCACTGGCCTCCTAGAAGGGATAAGGGACCGAGTTTTACCTGCTTCTCTCGTAGCAGGAGGATGAGTTTGGGCCTGTTTCCTGTCCAGTGTTGAACAACAGTTCAAGGACCACATCTTTAAGGGCACTACTGCTTTGTCACATCTAGTTGAAGTTACCCGTACGGTTCAAAAGAAAGAGAGAGAAGAAGAACTGGCAGATAGGCAGGATGGTGGCACAAACCCTGTTTCCTTAGGAAACCAAACTGAAAGGTGCTTCTTACATATATATACTTTTCGTATGGATTGGTGAGCTAAATGGATCTCTTCGGTCACTGGTTCCTAAACACATGCTGGCTCTAGCCTTCTCTCCTGTCTGAGCTAGAATGAACAGTCCTGAGCATAATGTCTAAGCTGGGGGTGCACAACAAGCGTCTGTTGTGGTGGTGTGTATCATCTGCAAGATTGCTTTCTACTCTTGCCTTTTCCATGCTTTTTAATTTTTGCCATGCAATGCCTGGGTATTTTCCCTGGCCCGTGGGGATCCAGAAAAGCACATCAGGAAGTTAAATGATCTCTTCCAGTGTACATTCCTTGGCATTTGTCGTCCGTGATTTTTCTCTGCTGTCAGACTGTGCTGTTACCTAGGTTAAGTCCTTGTGGCTTCTCTAAGGGAAGTAATCTTGACTAAACTGAACTCCTGTGTCTCACGTGGCAAGACCAGCAATCCTGGCTGTTTACCTCAGCCATATGAGTAATGTGGCCACTATAAACTGGTGATAGTAAAGACTTTACTCATGTTGTAAGTGCACATTAATTATCTGACTGCTGCACGTTCATGGACAAAAGCTGTATCTGCACTAGACAGACGTACAGAAAAGCATGTTTTTCAGCTGCTGCAATCCCTGTGTCCAGCAGTTTTTGCTAAGTACAGTGCACCATGTTCCTTCACCTTTTTTTCAGTAAGACTAGTTCCAGGGGGCCTGGATGGGCTGTTAGGTTTCTGCTTCCCATAACGAATCCCTGCTTACAGTTGCCTATAGCTTTGGCAGTCTTTAATAGTTTGGGCTGATGCTTCTCTCTTCCTCTCCTAATCACTGCCTTAAGCTGAATGTCTTTGGAAATTTTCAGGTGTTTCCAAGAAACAATAGATAAGGCAATACATTTTGTAGTAATTTAAAAGGAATTCATCCTATCCTATTGTTTGCCTTTTTTTCCCCTTCATGTGCAAGAATTGATTTCCACTGCTTTCCCTCCTGGAGGAGATTCTGATGGAGCTGTTCACTGCCGTAGCAAAGTATGCTTTCATTTGGCACCAAATCCGTGCAGAAGTCTGAATTAAAATTTTGTTGAGTGCCACTGTCAGAAAACGCCAAATTGTGTTTGTGGAGCATATGTGATTGCAGAATCCCAGCACTAGTGGGAATTACTGGCACAACTCTTTCTTTGATCTAAGGAGGTTCTTGGCGGTGTAGGAAGGGATGAGCCTGCCACCACTGAGGTCACCTTTCACATCTTTATTGAGCAGGGCAAACAGACTAGTTTGGAAGGTATGAGTGCTGCAATTTGTGAACCGTGTGATGCAGGGGCCTGTCATCTTCCCGTGACCTTGTGATTCAGCGTCTTACTGGATATGAGGTCAGTTTGTAGTTTAGCATCACCACACTTGGCTGCATGGCACTGGATAGCTCCAGTCTCACAGGATCCAGAGAAACGTGCAGCCACATGAAGCCTCCAGCATTTAAAAATGAACCTGTTAAATGTAAGTGTCAATTTTTTCCCCTTGCTTTCCACTTTTCCTAACGATTTAAAATAAAGAACAGAGCAACATTGCATCTGCTACCACTGAAATGCTTCAGCAGCATGTCACAAGCCCTTCTGGAGTGATTGCTGCTCCGGTCCCTTGAGTGAGAGCAAGGCTGTATTCTCTGCTGTATTCACCCCTGTGAAACAGCATCTTTGTATGGGCCAGCCTGTAGCTTTCACTGTTGGCATATGATTGTGTTACTGCTGGTTTTGTTCACGTCAATGCCTGTTGCAGTTTTGCAACTTTGAAATATCATTCTTGCTTTAAAGACGTGACATAGGAGGATGTAGAATAAGTGGACAGGTTGCACCACATCATGTCCCTTAGCCTGTTGCTGGAGCTCCCAAGCTCTAAGGTACCAGGGAGCAGAACACTGTTCTGGGGTCGCTGGCAGGAATGAGCTTCAAGAGTGAGCTCCATGCTGCGTTAAGCTGACAATGCAGATGTGCCCAGGATGACTTTATTTCCCACTGCCGGCAACTGGCACAGCTGCGCAGCTTTGCGAAGAGTCTGTTCCCATGCTGTTCTGATTTGAAACCACTCCAGATCTGTTTTGCTCAGCCCTCTGGTTGCGGTTCTGGCTCCACCTTCAGTGTCTTACTCTACATTTACTTGTTGAAGCTGATCCTAGTCCTGGTTCACTAGGAGGCTGGTGAAGTGAATCCTTGCAAAGAGATAAGGGGAGAAAGATCCCAGTGTAAAGGCTTGAATTTTCCAGAGTTATGTATGTAATTATTTATTGCTTTTGAATATTATTTACTTGGAGTGTGTTTGCAGAGATCATGGTCTGAACTGCTGACCTGTTAGGAGGGAGGGTGAGCTGCTGCTTTGGAACACCACTGTCTCATGGCTGGCCACAACTGAAGCTGGGATGGGAGGAAGCCAGGGGGTGATTGCGGAGGGGGGTTGGTTTGTGCTACAGGATTCTGTGCCCCCTTCTTCGGGGCCTGCTTGCCTCCTTCCTTCCTCTGGCTTGCGATAGGAAAGGGTGCCTATTTAAACAACTTTGCTAATAGAAGTTAGGCAAAGAGACTGTTCTGGATTAAAAAAAAAAGAACTTTAAATAGAAGTATTATCTGTGTTTGATGCTGTTTAATAGATGTTTTTTCCTGCTAAGTGTAAATCTTCATGGGTCCTGGTAGCACTTCAGCAGCATTCACAAGCTAATGAGCTGCTAATTATCAGCCCTGCCCAGGCTAATTAGTTCTTGTTAAGAGTGTATTAATCTAGGCAGAGCTCTGAGCTAATGCAGCTTTGCTGCTTCTAGGACTTGAGCTGATGTGATCAAAACCGGGATGTAGATCTCTGACTTGGGGCTGTTCTGCAGGTACAGGCTCTAGGTAGTGTTGATTTCTCCTGTGAGAGCTGTTCTCCCACTAGCACAAATGCCCAGTCTCCAGGTCCCAAGAACTTGCACACATTTGACTGATTTCCCCAATTTAAATATACCTACCGTGCACTTCCCTCGAGCATAGCAGCACTGTGGATGGAGCTTCAAGAGGGAGAGGTTAGAAGGCTTGGTGCGACAGAAGTCAGCAATGAGACACCCCCTTATTGCACCACAGGGAATAGAAACCGCCCTTCCTTCCTCCTCGCAGGCGTGAGCTCAAGTGGGTCAATACAGCTCCTCAATAGTTCTAGCCTTAAAGCCCTTCGTTATTCTTATGTTTTGCCCAGCGTGTCAGCTGCTTGGAACTAAAGATCTGCAGATTTGTCATGGTGCAGGATAGGGTGTATTTTGTTTTGCTGGTAGGATGCTTTGTCTTTCCGGGGCTTAGGTTGCAATGTGGTTTCGTTTAGGTTCCCAGTGATATTCTAGAGAGAAACTTTATGTGCAGTGCTCTGCAGCAGCCCAATGGCATTGATTTATTAGGCAAATATCACAATTCTGTTTATGCAGGCAAGTAGGCAAAGTAGCTGCTGTAAAACTCATGTTGGTCTCCTAAAATTGGGAGTGCAAGCAATCTGGGAGAAAAAGGCAAACTATTTGAGGCTGGTTGTCCTATTTTACTAACCTTCGTTTCTCAACTTTTTCTTACAGCCCCATGGGAACCTGTACTAAGCATTCCCTAGGTCACTGCATTTGTGATGTTAGCCAGTACTGCCTCTCAGTGCAGCTTTCTAAAGCTTGGTTAATAAATGGCATCACTTTGGTTCCCCTTCATCTGGTTCCCCATCCTGCTCTCTGCAGGTTCCAGTTCAAGAAGTGATAATACACAGAGTTCACACACAGTGAACAACAGAAACCCCAAAGGGGTTCTTCATACACAATAATGTTGGTGCCAAATGAAGGAGAAAGTAAAGTCAAGCGGACTGTGACTGTGAAAGGAGTGATGCGATTAAACGTATTTATCTGGGAAAAGGCCCATACTGATGTGATGCTTTGCTTTGCTTTGCTTTACAGGTACTCTCCATCACTATGAGCTTATTTCATAGAGGGACACTAGCCCACTTGATCAGCGGATGTTAAGTCTCCCATCTGAAGACGGGTTGATTTGGTTCCTTTCTGCCACTAAGGATTGTGGTTGGTGAATGTATTTGCCCCACCATCTCTAAGTTAATGGTGTGCCAAGGACAGATGTGAAGCAGCTCTTTCTCTGGATATTGATGTGGTATCTTCTTAACACATCACAACGCCTTGGGCCCACCAGCAGCACAGGATATGGAGGCTCTTGAAGTTGATGACATTAGCCCTGCCTTGGAGGTGACTGAAGACTTTTTCAATAGTTTTGATAATAAGCTTGAAAAGATTGTGCAGCCCTCTGAGGTGTACGGTATACAGGAGGTCCCCGAACTGGTGGGGCATGAGGTATTTGATCAGATAACAGAGAGCAGGAATCTGAGGAATGTCGCCTCCTTGGCCAAAAGTAGCCTCATCTGGGATCACTGCAAAAATGGCCTCTTGGAAACCAAAGCTCAGACAGTGTTCCCTGCCAAAGACCAGTGCGTGGTGCAGAGGGGAACAGCTGCTGACAACCTTGCTTGGGCAGGGGAAGGGGAGACCACAGCTTTTAACATCTTCAGTATCTGCCAGCGGAGGAGAGACAGGCCTCGCTCGGTGAACGACATCCTGGTGCAGAATGAGGAAGCCTCCACATTCAAGCCAGGACACAACAGGTCACGCTCCGATATCAGCCATGTAAACTGGGGAGTGGTCTTCACGGGCACCTCCCTGCAGCAGCCACCTGCGCCTGGTCAGGGCAATAACTGCGCTCTGCTCTCTTACCTGGCGTTAACCAAGGGAGAGGACATCCAAGGAAACACAGGTTTGTGCAGATGCTGTTTTGTTTCTGTTGATATGAGGACTTTCCTATTGGTTTTGAATATTTATCTTGAAAGAGGAGCTGCACGTTTAAAAAAAAAAAAACCCAAACAAACAAAACCCCCAAAAAACAACTGTGAGGTAGCTCTTAAGATGATAGAAATCAGCATGGCTCTGTTGTCCTTGATAGAGCTCTGTCTGTTTGCCTGCCTAAGGATCAGTCTTTAAACCAATCTTGACTTCTGTTCCTTTCATGGTTTGAAAAACTAAGCTTGTTTTACTTTTTGCTTCTGTTTTGTTCAGTTTGACTCAGGAAAAAATAATTTATTTGTTATGTATTTCTGATCATTTCCGTACCTGATTTTCCCAAACTAAAAAAACTTTGAACGCTAAAGCTGTTGGGAGAATGGCATATCCAAACAAAGGCGGTTTTCATAAAAGTTAAAGAGTGGCCATTAAAAAGAGGGCATACAAAGCTTTACTGTGAGGCCTGAGATCTCTGCTCAGTTTCGTTAAGAAATGCTGGCTATTCAGTCCGTAAACAATTAACAAAAACTCAAGCATGCAATTTGTGCTTGTCAACATTAAGGCATCTCTGCCAGCTTTGTATGGGGTACAGGAAGTCTTGTTATCAGATTGAGGCAGGCGTCTTCAGTGAGCCGTAGGAAGTGATATTTCGGCAAGTGATACTTTTTCCTTTTCCTTTCTCAAGCACCGCACTGGAAGAGGTTGTGCTTACGGCTTCGGAAACGCTGAACCCGTGTCTCCATCTCCATGATTTATTTTGTAGTTGCCAGAAGTGGACTGGGCACTTATGGAAAAGCAAAGCAGTTAGTGCCACAAAGGTTTTACAATCTAAGTAAAGGCAGGATTTAACAAAGGAATTTAAAAATCAAAGGGTTGTGAAAGCGTGCGTGTGTGTGTGTATGGTGGAATGGCTCCAGTTACGAATAGGTAGCCTGTTTAGGGTTAAAACAAGCCTGCTGGATTAGGTTTTCCAGATAAGTCAGCTATTTTGGAGCATGAAAAGCAGGTGTCTTAATGGTTGTGTTTGTGGATGTGTGCATATATAAACATATATAATATGTAGGTAGGTATGTATGTATATATATGCACACAAACCTGTAGGTTATTGTGTTATATTGTGACATAGTTGCTGTATCCCAAAGAAGGGTGCTCTTGGTTTACAAAGGCAAGTATACCTGCTGTAACTTTTGTTTAGGGAGCTATATTGCTTCCCGTAGAGTGGGGTCTCTGTTCTGTGTCCTTCCCTTGGAAGGGATGCAGAACGGGAACGCACCCAGAAGCCTGGAGACAGAGCTCTTGGTTTCTGTCAGCTGTATCCCGGGCATCTCATGGGTTTAACTTAGCATGTAACACCTTTATATACCTGCAGAAACACCACTAAAATCTAGCCATTAAAGGTCAATACATGTCCCCAATAGTGTTTTAAGCTTAATCTTTTTGGCCCAATTTCCCCACGCAGCCCTCAGAAAAAGAAAGGAGTTCTGTTACTTACACTGTTGATAATAAGAAATGCCTAAGCCATTCTGCATTTAAAGACTTGTTCATGCACTTATTCAGTAAGAATGATTTCAAGCTGCCGCTGGATCCCCAAACTGCAAGAAGCAAGCCGCCAATCCAGCTGGTGCTGAGCAGCATAGGCTGAGGGCAAACAGGTCTCCCTTCTGTCAGTCCAGGGCTTAGGCAACTCCAGGAGACCATTGGGGTGCACCCTAATGCACTGCACCTCTGGGGTGAAGCAAATTACATTCCCCACTCCCTTACACACAAATGCAAGACAGTGTGATGCAACTGCTCCTAAAATGAAGCAAAATGAAAAATGCAAACAGTGATGTAGGTTTTTCTTCCCCTTCTGGCAAATAGAAATTTTATCTGCAGTGCTGGGACATGATTGCTTCCGAAGTCAGGGGCTGCATACTGCAGTGTCTCCCCCCTCCTGGGTGAGAGTCTCTGCACTTTCAGAAGGTGGGCTGTCTGCAGTGTTGTCCTTCAACCCTGGCTCCCACTTCAGCTGTTCCAGTCCACTTTGCTTAGAGATGACAGACCCCAGGGAGATGCACCAGCCCATTGGAAGCCCTAAAAGGGCCTTGCTGTATCCAGAGTCGAGTCTATAGCAGGACTTCAAACCAGTGTCTAGAACAGCTTTATAGAAAACCTTCCGTGATATAACCATGAGAGGAAGAGAAAAGACAAGAAACACGCTCTGTGTACAGCTGGATCTAACAGCGGGATTCCTTAAGCTAGGTTGTGTCCAGGATTTAGTCACCCCATCGCAGTGTGTACCCAAGGTGTGCCGCTGTAGTAGTAGCAGTGGAGTTCAGTGGTACTCTTCCCAGCCCTCAGCAGGCACTTGTGCTGTTTAAATGCAGTTAACGCAATGTAGTTTTTCTCCATACAGAAAAAGTGAACAAACTCTGTTAGAGTGTGATATACTCTTTGTCGTTATGATTTCATGTTAAACAGTTTGTAGTTGTGAGTTATAGCTGTGAAGACCTCACATTGATAAAGTAGTTTTCTGAAGTATAGCGATATTAGCACTCTTCAGAAAAACAGAAATTGACAGGTTTCCATGAAGAAAACTCTTGTTTTTATACTATCAGCAATGGTGCCAGGTATCTTATAGCCCATCTGTTCCTCGATTTCTGTGTGGTACCAGGAACAAGTCCCATTGCTGTGCTCAGTGCTGCCCAGAGTGTAGGTCTCTTCAAAATGGGTTTTTACAAAAGAGACTCAGTATGGTCAAGTTCTGGGATCTCGGAGGTGAACTGAGCAAGGGAAGGAAATGGATTAGTAAGAGTGGCTGAAGAATTTCTCCCAGTACTCACCTGTAGCCCAGCAGCAGTCAGTACCTCTAAGGTGCTCAGCCCCCACTTTTTCTATTGCTTTTTGCAAAGGTGCAAGGCATTTGTCAGTGCTCGCTGTGTGCCCTCCAAGAGCCTTTCTGCATGGGATGTGTGAAGGCAGTGGTACCTTCTCTGAGGAAGGAGAACTTCGGTGCTCTGAAAATGCACTCTCTTAACCTGTTTCCTTAACCTGTTCTGTTCAGCTGCTGTGCAGGTTTTAGAAGGTAGCCATGGTATTTCTTCCCTCTGTATTTATGAGAGAGCCTGCCATAGAGTTTGCTGCTACTGTGAGCTGAGCTGAAAAGAGAAAAGCAAAAGCAAGAACATAGATGTTGCAGGTATGTGTATCTAGGACTGGTGATTATTCTCCACAAGAGACTGAAAAATGTATTTTAAGGTTGGCTAAAAGCTGCTGCAGTGGTTGAAGGAGTCATAGTGGCTGCAGCCTGTGGAGACATCCCTTTCCAGGGCTTTAATACAGAATGAACGAATGCATATGAGATACTGAGACCAACTTCAGCCACTCCTGTCAGTCCTCATTGCCGTAAAGGATTTCCCTCTGGAGCCTGCAGAGGTCTCACAGTCCTGAGGCTGGCCGAGTTGCTGCATAGATTAAGCCTTCACAATTTTTTTCCCTTATCTTCATAGTATATTTATTACTATGAGCTTATCTGTTCCTGCTGCTTGCTTTTTTGTAATACAAATAAAATGAAACTGGATCTTTTCCATGCTCTGTGAAAGAAAAGGATCTGAAAAGAAGCTGTGCCTTCTGGGGCAGTATCTCCTTAGGCCTGCTGGCAGAACAGCTGGTGTACAAGAAGTGAGCACTGTTTGTGCTACGGAGCAGTGTCGAGCAGTAAGTGGAGCTAGCAAAGACGGAAGTTGTAAGCAAATTCAAGGCAGGCTTTTGTATTTCTGGGCATGTGGCCTGGCAAACAAAGGGAGAATGCTGCTTCAGTAGTACCCAGCACAAGCTTGCTTAGATCATTAAAACACAATGGGTGAGCAGTTATCTTTGATAGTCATGTGGATGTTTTCATTCAAACACCGTCACTCCCGAGAGTGTGGGTGCTATAGTACTTTTCCCCAGTAGCTGTTTTGTTTGCCTGCCATGCCTGTGAGCTTGGGGAACTCCAGAGCTGTCATTGCACTGAGCACCTGCACGCTGACAAACTGTCCTTACTGCAGAAGGCTGATGCCTTGTGCCCCTCTCCAACAAGCAGCTATGGAGGTACTCAGCCAGCCCCATTGATTTTTGGGGTGTTTGCAGCACTGTGGCATGGCAAAATAGGCATACCAGAGACAGGTGACTGCCTTAAAACTGGCCAACAGGCCTGAATTCTTCTGTGTCTGGTCGAGGCCAGGATTTCGCCTCCTCCTTTCAACTGACTGATTTAAAAAAATACCTTTTTTTTCCCCCCTCTCTTCACATCTTTTTTATCTGGCTGGAAACCTAGCCATCGTTTGGGACACGTTGAAGGTATGATATTGTACTCAGAGTTTGTGGAGGGGATATTTCAAGAGAGGTTTGGGCCCCTCTTCATATAGCTTTTGTACGTATTACATACTTTTCTAGTGTGTTTTTGTGGATGTGGGACGTCTAAATCTGTATTCATGAGCAACACACCACTGATTCACAGGTTGGGGACTGGGGGTGATCCTTGAGTTCTGGGGAGTCATTTTACAGTGCTGCTTTCTCTTATTCTGGCAACCACACAGACTTTATGTTGGTGTGTTCTCTTTGTTTGCCAGATATCCTCACCTTCGGCAGCAGCAGTAGTGGTGGCTGGTACTAGCTCTGTGCCCGTGACGGTGGCTCATGCAGCATTTAGTGGTACATAATCAGCGTGCTGAGCAGGTTTGTGGTGGTGGGTCACAGAGCAGCAGACAGCGGTGCCATCAGTTGCCGCCGTTGTTGTCCTGCTCAGGGAGGAGCTGCAAAGACAGGTAGCTGGAATGGGGAGGTGTGGCAGGTATGGGAGCTGCTGCAGAGGTGGAGGCGGCCAGAGATCCTGAGAGGTGTGAAACATTGGAGGTGTGACATGCAGCCTTCATGGTTCCCCTCCAGCGATGGCCAGGTAAAGCCTAGCTCCTGACCCATCTGCTAGGGACGTTTTGGAAGCCTGATTGCCATTTGTGATTTTGCAAAAACACCCCTGTAGCACTGTCTTTTGTCTGTGGTATGTAGAAGCTACACAACCAGGGCAGACCAATAGGCTGTTAATTGCCACTGGCATGGCAGAACGTTATAGATCCGTGGTGCGGAAGATAATGGTGCTGTCGTCCAAGAGGCGGATGTGTAGAAGCACCATTTCTGCACCTTCCTCTCTGGAGAGCAGGAAGCCTCAAACCACTTGGAAATAATCCCAGAGGTATCAGGCCAGTTGGAGAACCGATGCCCCCCCTGTGGCCAATTTATTTTCAGCATTAAAAGGTAGTCAAGGAAAAGGTAGCTGTACTGCAGAGATTTGGGGCCTTTCAAGATTTAAGGAGGCAAAAATATTATTTAAAATCCAATGTGAGCTGGATGCCCTCCACTGTGGGGGTCCATAAGTGCCAGGGACTGTCTATGCATCTAGCAAGAGGTATAGCCCCTTCTCCCTGGAGATAAAAGCTTAAATACACCACACAGTAAGGATAGGGAGGGTGAGTAGGGACAAAGAGAGGTGAGGCGCTTTCCCCAAGATCAAATGGGAATATAATTTGGATCACCTGATTTCAACTCGTCTGCTGGATGATACTTCCCCTCTAACCCCCCTGGCTAATTTGGGGAGTGCAGCACTTGTTCCCTGCAGGCTCACTCCTGATCGCTCCTTGGGCTTGGGCACCCTCTGAGCTGGAAGGGCCATGGGGGGCTGGGAGAGAGCAGCAGCAGCGGAGGGGGCTAGGCTGGGCAGCTGCCTCGGGTGGAGGGAAACATGACCTACTCCACTCCCTTGCCTGGGAGGCTGTGGGAGGGTGCAGGGTGATGGAGAGGGGAGTGCGGTGGGAGGCCATAGGAGGGGCTCACGTATAGGCGATAAATTCACGGTGCAGGAGGATTACAGTAAGCGGCACTGATGAGTTTGGTTGTGAAGCTGTTGTGGTTGGAGGGTTATTCTTTATGGAGATTTTTGCTCTGGAGTTACAACACTCCATAAAGCTAATGAACAGAGTTTTTATCTCCTGGGGCAGTGCTGATTGCTTCCAGTGATGTTGTGATGACTTTTATAACTGAATTTTCAGGTTAGTTGCTGTTATTCACTTAGTGGTGTCAGCTAACTCTCCTAATGAGAACTGACCCTGTTTTTGTGGCTTTGACAGTCACTTTATACCCTTTCTTCCTTCTTTTTAAAGCTGAATTGAGTGAATTTATAAAAAAATCAGCAAATCCATCTTCGTTTGATATTCTCACTTCTTTTGCAAGTGCTGCTGTTTTATGCATCTCCTAGCTGGTGGTAGGTAACCATCTCTTTCAACTCATTATACTTCTGTCTCTTCCAGAGTTAAGTCCTGTTCTGGGTTGGTCTTGCACTTTGACTGAATCCAGCCTCCTTCTCCACTGCCCCCTTGGCACAGGCACTGTGGCAGTATGCACAGGGTGCTGGTGGTCTGCTCAGCAAACACTATACGAGTGTTCAACTTGCTGCAGAGGAGCAAAAAGGATTGGATGGAGTGGCTGGGCAGCTGGGATCCTGTAGACTTCAGCAGAGTTTCCCGTATGTTTCTCGCACAATGCCACACATGAAAGGAAAGACATAAAGAATAATTTGTTCAGGTTCTTTGTCCATCTGTTTAGGCAGTTCATTCAGTGAGGAGTTTTTTTTTGGTGAACAGCTAAGCCAACCTCACTAGCAATGCATCTAAATTAATCTAAATAAATCTAAATAAATCTAAATAAATCTAAAATTAAGAGTTTGCAAGTTCAACATTTTCAAAGCAGGTTTTGCTTTCCCGAAGCCTAAGGAAGATGAAAAAGAGTGAATGCCCTTCTGGTGGGGAGAGATGCTGTTTCTTTATATAAATTAATGCAAACTGCTACCTAGTTATGAGTCCCGTCGCTGTAGTGGTCCCTTGAAAAGAGGTGGCATTGGCCCCAGGACAGCTATCTGCTGGAAATTTGTGGCTAAATATCGATGCCATTATTCCAGGACCAAGTGGAATCAGATGTACTTGACTGAAAGAGATATACCTGCAGAGCCAAATGGGAAAACAGGTGGGAAGAAAAGACTGTATTTTTAAGTAGGAGGGAAGTGGACACTGTGGATCTGAGTCACACTGGCTGAGGCACGGTTTGTTCCTGATCTAGCAAACCCCACCAAGCAGGTGACTGGCCCAACCCAATTTGAGAGCATTTTAGGTTCCAAAGGTGTCTGTTGAGTTCTATGGAAATCAGAGAGGAGCACTATTGACAAAAACTCTGTAACTTGTGCTCATCTCTTACTAGGCATTAGAGAACCCAGAGAGGAGTGCCACCTCAAGAGACAAACCAAACCCCTCAGAAACTAGGCACCTCTTCTTCTGCTCTTTTCCAAATTGGTATTACTGTCATTAGAAATGCTTCAGTGGTGGAAAACAGGGCAAGTTTTCCTGCTATACCAACAGGGATGCAAGTACAGTCAGTTGTTCAGGAGCATGTATCTTCTGGACATGCTGAGACAACATTTGGGCTCCCTCTCCTGCAGTGCTGATTGCACCAACTGCCCCCAAGTGTGGAGAGGGGTAGGTGTGTGCTCGGTGCAGGGTTCCTAGCCAGGACGAGTGGGCAGTTCCCAACGGAGAGGAGAGATGCTGAGGAAGATACCACCCTGTCCCCAGCTGCTGAGTCTCGCTTTGTTGCCCTCTGCCTCCTTCCCCTTCTTCCCTTGAAATTATAACTCCAAATGGCTCAGGCGTGTGCCATTTACTGTGATTATTTCCCTTTTTTCACTCTTCCTCAATTTATTCTCCCTGTCTCTGTAGGGAGGAAAAGAGATGCAGTTTCTGTTCGGAAGGTGGATGGAGAGATGGTAGCATTTGCTCTCTGAGTGGAGAGGTATTATCTGGCACACTGCACGTCGAGGAGATAAAGGAGCAGAGGGTTGTAAGGTGTGTGTATGTGTAGCACGTGGATTCAACCTGTCTCTGCCGTGACCTAAACAATACGAGACATTTGAATTTTAATCAAGTTGGCTGCTGGTTCTGTCCCAGTTAGAGCGAGAGTCAGTAGGGCCGATTCATGGGAGCTTGGAGGGAAGGAGTGGGGCGAAGGAGGGAGAGGGGGGTGCCTCTGTGAAAGGCAGGGGGAGAGAGCCTTTCTCTAACTCAACAAAAGACAAGCAAACCTGTGTGCAGATGAAGGAGGGGTGGCTGGGGGAAGGTTACAAGTTGTCTTATTATGGAGGAGCTTGAACTGTCATCTGTACTTGATGGAAGCGAGAGAGATTGCAGTTGGAGCTGCAGAAGCGCTGCCTCCCTGATTGGATTAATAGAAAGGGAAGATGACTCTAGAATGGCTGCCCATTATCTGCACTACAAAGGGATTAGTGTGGGTTTCAGAGAAATTAATGGCTTTTGAGTTAGCGCAGAAATACTAATGAATGTCAGGGCCAGAGATGTACGGTGAACAAAATTGGTTCTCTTTTTGTGTGTGTGCGTGCACGTGTACCTATCCATTTGGGATATGAAAGTGTGCTTTTTCTCTACCATTTTGAGTTTTAGATTAAGCTTTCAGTTTTCATATTTAGCTGAAATACTCTTGAGTAGCTTATTTGTCGGCAAGGTATAGTTATATTGATTTCTTTTCCACCTTTTCAGACCTAGTGCCAAAGTAGCAATTTTTTAATTGTTGTTAAGATTTTAGCCATATATGCAGGAAATCTTTGTGGGTAAAGTGTAGAGTGCTTTGAACATGGTGTTAAATGCAGGCTCTGTTCTGAGTAAGTGGACAATGGGGGGAAGCTGAGGCTGAGCTGGCAAGGCGAAACTGAAGTGCCTCCTTTTTGTCAGTGTGGATGGGAGGCAGCATCCTTCCCCCATTTTTTAACCCACATGAGGTTTGCTTACATTAAGTATATCAAGCAATTAATTCTCATGTACGTTCATTAAGTTTAACTGAAACATGTCTACTTAATCCTTATAAATCCTTAAAGTTGGTCTGCGCTGAAGAGCTAGCCAAAGCTTTTACACTGTTGCTGTCCTTAAGCCTCCTCCTGACCATACATGAAACTCTCACAACCAACTACAGCAATGCTTTCAGCCAAGGATGGGAGCATCTCCTTAGACTGTAGGTTACAGCCCAAGATCTGCTTTCTCACCAGTTGGTATCAGAAGCCCTTTGGACAGTAACTAAGTCCCTCAGATACTCATAGTCCCTGACTCTCCTTGTGCCCCTGGGAGGATAGACAGACTCACCCATTAGCCGGTGGTGGTGAGGGCAGCTTGGCCAGCAATCCTGGCTGTATTAGCTGGGAAGCCCAGTACATGTGGGGATGCAGTTAACTTCTGTACAGGCTCATCTTTGGCTCTTTGTTTCCAAGCTTCATCAAGCCCAGATGCTTCTCTTCTCTTAGCTCTGCATTGAAGACATCCTAGGTATGCTCGGAAGTGATCATGCCTAAAACTTGTTAGAGCGTGGTCTGTTAACGTCAGTGGTAGCTGGTTAAGCTGAGAAGCTGAAAATATTTTGCGCCTCCAACTGTCTACCCTATTCCTCTTTCAAAGGTTGTCAGCTTGAGGGCAGAAACCATGAGTGAAACAGCTCCTGTATTGCTGCGGTTTGTAACACTGCGAGTTAAGGTCAATTGATGCTGATTTTGTTTTGACCTAATTGTGCCGGGCAGTGGGTGAGGAGCTGTTTCCAAGTGGCTACTTTGCTCCTGCGTCAGGAATAGCAGTCTCCAAGGGAGATGGACAACTGGAGGCAGAAACCTCTTCACTTGTGTCTGTTAATTCTGCCACTGTTGGTAAGTGAAGACCCGTCACAGGTACCCTTACTGGAAAGGTGAAGTAGAAGTCAAATGGGAGCAAGAATTCGTTCCTCAGGCTGGGTTGTTTTGGGGTGGCAAGTGTTAAAGCCGGTGTTAGAGCGTAACAGTGAATGCCGGGACCAACAAAAATTGCATAGAGCCACATGTCCAGCCCAAGGTGAAAATACAACATTTGCGTGTATTAATGGTGGCTGAAGTGGTGCAAATCAGATTGGAACAAATTTGGCATGGAAACCTTTTTTAAAACTCGGAAATGCTTTAGATAATTCCTTTTAAATTCGTATCACTTTGGTGCCCGGAGTGACTCATGTATGGCTGGTTTCCTGGGGACGAAGACAATTCCCCTCGACTTTGCTTTGGGCTGCGGTTTGTGAAAGGGTCTGCTCCGAAACACCTGAAGTGCTGAGGGGCTTAGATATGTGCATTTGAGTCTGGGAAGCCTCTTACTTCTCATTTTTGGTCGTGTCTGCTGGTCCTGAGCCTGATTCTCATAAATCAGCAAAGCTCCTCTCTAGTAAACAGAGCTGTGCAAAATGTTCTGGTCCTGGGTCGTGCTGAAATGTGGTAAGAAACTGCTGTCGTTGGGCACATTTCTCCCTTCCCCGAGTCCTGGGTAAGTCCAGGTGCAGCGCCTGGGTGCTGGCAGTGGGGCTATTCTGGATGGTTGCAGCGGCCCCACTGCGGGGCACAGCTGCGCCCGTCAGCCACAGGTGGGGCCTCTCTGGCAGAGTCCGTTTTGGAAAGGGCAAAGCACTGCACGGCAGCCTGAGGAGCGAGGAAGAAAGTGTGAGGAGCACACCAGGGTCAGAGGAGGAGAAGGTGCTGCAGGTGCTGGGGCAGGGATTCCCCTGCAGACCCTGGGGAGACTATGGTGGAGCAGGTATCTCCCTGCAGCCCATGCAGGACCCCATGCTGGAGAAGGTGGAGATTTCCTGAAGGAACCATGTGGCCATGGAGTGCTCATGCAGGAGCAGGTTTGTCCTGAAGGACTGCAGCCCCTGGAGAGGACCCTCACCAGAGCAGGAGAAAAGTGTGAGGAGGAAGGAGCAGCAGAGAGGAACTGACCGTGACCCCTCATTCCCCTTCCCCCTGTGCTGCTTGGGACAGGGGAAGGTAGAGGGGTTGTGTGTGAAAGTTGAAGTTGAGCCTGGGAAAGAGGGGGGCATGAGGGGAAGGTGTTTTAATTTGTATTTGTTTCTCACTGTTGAAATCTCTTTTAATTGGCAGTAGATTACTTGATAATATTGTACTCTTCTGGACTAGGTTGTGGGAGACTTGCAGTGTTTTGTTGCTCTGTCACTATACTCCTGGATAATCTCAGGAAAATTGCTTTGTTTCGCTGTCCCTCTGTTTCCCCATCCCCTCTCTGTAAAGTGTTTTGGTACCTCTGGGTAAAAAAGTGCTATATTCTCCTTGGCTCAAATGTAGAGTCAGTGCTTGTGTTTGGCAATTAGAACCTATTGTGTGAAAGCTATTTCTGTGATCCTGTCCTCCAGATATATCATGTATGGGTAGGAGAGAGAAGCCAGAATGACATAGCAATTTGAAACAATTATTCAAAAAGAATTAACGGCAACATTCTCATTTTGTTTCCTCCAGAACACAAGTCAACGTTCCCAAATATTCTGAAGAAGGGATACTTAGAAGTTAGAAGAGACAATGACAACTACTGGCAAACCTGTTATGCTGAGCTCTCCCCATACAAACTGTACCTGTATTGCTTGGACAGCAGTGGCAACCAGACTCTTCCCACCGTGTATCCACTCATGCATTTTCAAAGGGTCACTGTTACTGGTTGCATTGAAACCAAGGTGGTAGATGCTGTTCTGTCAGACAACTCACAGCTACAGCTGAAGGCAGAGTCCTCATGGGAGGCTTTGGACTGGGGACAAAAACTCTGGGAAGTGGTGCGTGCTTCTGTGCCTGCTTTCACGAGACAGCAGGAGAAACTGGAGAATGTGCCAAAGCCTGACAATAACAGTGACCTTTCTCAAACCAATGGGTTGTTAGAGAAGCCTATGGAGCTCTTCCTATCCATGAATTTGACTGAAAACACTAAAGAGTACCAAAATATTCTCAAATCAGGGACTCTTTACAGGTTAACTGTCCAGAATAACTGGAAGGCATTTACTTTTGTCTTGAACAGGTCTTATCTCATGGCATTCCAACCGGGTAGGCTTGATGAAGATCCTCTGCTGAGCTACAATGTCGATGTGTGCCTGTCGGTCCAGACAGATACTCAGAATGGCTGTGACTCTTGCTTTCAGGTAATTTTTCCTCAAGATGTCCTCCGCCTGCGTGCAGAGACCCGTCAGAGGGCCCAGGAGTGGATGGAGGCACTGAGAGCAGCAGCCAATGCTACTAGAAGCTTAACTCAGAACCCGCAGGTCACACTTAGGAGCAAACCTGGAGATCGTCCCTTTGGAAACGATCTTAGAAAGAGCAAGCGCCAATCTGTGACCACCAGCTTCCTGAGCATCCTGACCACGCTGTCTCTAGAGAGAGGGCTCACAGTTCAGAGCTTCAGGTGCGCAGGTAAGCAACCAGACTGCAGCATCTGCACCTACTGCCCTTCTGTGGGAAATCACTTGGAAGAGCATATATGTGTTTTAGCAGCATACAGCTGTTCCCTGCCTCTCACTATGGCCGTAGACACTTTGGTGTGTTAGCTTTTCTTTGCTCTCTGTAAAATGTGGAGAAAAGCCTATGGAATATTCACCTGCATTTGATGAGCAGTGCTGAAATGTTAGATCCTGCACATATAGCACTACATGGGCCAGGGATGCCTTACAGCGTGACTGAGCTGTTTTCTTGATTCAGGACACTGGAAAGGTGGTCCAGAATCAAAGCGATTTGAATTCTGGATACGATGCAACTTTCCAACTTCAAGCACTTTTGTTTCCTTTTATTACTGCCTCTCCTCCAAGTCATTTTTGGAACTCAGTTTCAGCTCTGGGCCTTCTGGGGAGACTCCTCAAAGCCTATATGCTTCCATGAAACACCGTCATTTGGCGATGTGTGTTCTAGTACTGAGGTTCAGGCATATGAGCTCATCTGCTTGGTTCTTCCCTTGAAACAGGGGTGAAAACATGACCTTAAGCCTCTGCATCTAATTGTAAATCTCAGTTCATTTGACTGCTGACTCTACTCCTAGGCAAGAGCATGATTTTATCCCATTTGGGAATGAAGTGAAAATAGAGAGGACCTGTGTGAATGCAGCTCATTGTCCTTTTACTTTAGCAAGGGCATCTTTGTGGAGCAAATTTGGGGACTTTGTGCCTAAATTGTACTCTGTGGCTGGCTTTAGTTACACTCACTTAGAAATTGTCAGCTGTATCAGAAACAGCTTTCCTGGAGGGTTTTCCTCTTTTGTTATGGGAGTTGTGAGGGTCCTGCCTCCTCTGCACTCTGCTCTGGGGTGGGGGAGCTATCTGATGTGGAGGTCTCCTGTTGCTCTGGAACCACACACGGCGGTGGGGGGGGTCTATGCAGGCCCAGGACCTGCTGGCTGGCCTGAATCCCTTCCAGGGGAGACCTGAGCCCCAGAAGTACTGGGTAGCCCTCAGAACCGGCTGTGGGTACAGCTGGGTTTGTCCCTCTCTGGTCGTCACCCGCAGGTGGTGTTCCTGCTCACCTCTCCACAGTGCATGGCACCCACCTGGTAGCCGGAGCATCGTGAAGGTTGGCCTCACTGCAGCTAATGATTTGGTCACAATATTGTGCTTCAGGCTTCTGCCTGAATTCAGTTCTGTTCTTGGCCACAAACACTTTGTGTGACTTCATGTCAGTTTTTTCTGTGAGTAATTATGTGCCAAACTACTGCTGAAACTGAAGGTGCCTGGTCCTATGACAACTCTGATTACCTGAACACTATCAGATGATGGTCGTGTCTTACCTTTAAGGGTAGTTGTGAGAGTGAAAACTGCAGGGAGACTCTGGGAACGGGTCAAATAAGTATCCCCAGGATGGATCCAGCCCAGTGTGTTACCCGGGAGACAGCCTGGTGAAACTCAAGAAGACAGCAGAATTAACAGCCTCATTTTAAGATAATGTCCCAGACGACATTAAAACTTTATTCCTTTCTCCTCATTGCTTTTAATTTAAAGCTCAGTAGAGGAAAATTCTGTAATTTTGCTTCATCGTCTGACTGAGGTCCAGGAGAATTTCAAGTGAGCATTTCCAATGACCTCCTCAAAAATAGGATCAGGCCTGGGGATGGCAACAAAATGCATGTCTCCAGTATGAAGCAGGTTTTAGTCTTGCGTTATGTAGTATGGGAGCAGACTTTTCTGTGGGAAAGGGTGGATTTCCTCTCCCAAACATGGGAAAATTCATCTGCACTCACTCATGTATTCCCCACAGAAATAAGGTGCTCTGGCCATCTCAGGGTTGCATGGAGCCTTTTCCTGATACACGTGAAGCATTCCCAGTGCTCCTGTGGCCTCCTTTTAGTCTGCAAAACTGAACAAACACTCTTGTGCAGAGAAGTGTGAGTTGCGGAGAGTCTGTGAGAAGCCGACCACTGGGATTCCCTGTACCTGAGGACGGGGATGCACAGCACTTACTGTGGGAGCGGACCATTTGCCGTCTGCCTGAGACCCTTAGAGCTGGTCTTTGAGAGTCAGCTGGAACTTCTAGCTGTTACCACGGCACAAAGAAGTGAATAATTGTAATTATATCTGGGAGAAACCAGGGAAACTTGTCTGGCTCGGAAAAGTTTGTGCTGAGGAGACTTTGGAGTCACACCAGCAGGCTGAGCCCCTGTCCTTGTACCTTGCTCCCTGCGGGCAGTGTGCCCCGTTCCCCGGCGTGGGCTGCTGTTTAACCTAAGGGGCCTGGTGTTGGTAATTACAGCTCCAGGCATTGAGAGCGGTTTTCCCCAGGGCTGCTGGGAGGGGTAAGCTTGGAAAAGGATGAGGAGGGGGGTGGAAGAAAAGTTTCGCTGTGAATTCTTCAGCCATTTAGTGCAAATTCCTGTAATTACCGTCTTTGTGTCCTGTCCCAATGGCACATAATACAGCAGAAGCCTTTCCTAATTGAGACCTTACAGGAGGTACAAATCCCTCCTTTGTTCGGCCTGACAAATTAGTGCCAGAAAGTGGCAAGGTCCGAGTGGGAATCAAAGGCAAGCAACACAAAGATGGAACTTAAGGCTACAGTAATAACCCTCTCTAGTCCTGCAGGGTGGGAGGGAAGGAAAAGTAATGACCAATGAAAAATGAAGGGTTTTTTTGTTATAAATTCCCTTGACATGACAGCACCTCAGGGCTGCTTTATTTATTTAGGAAAAGTGATGAAATAGTAATACAACAGGGCAGACCATTGTCTCTCCAGCTACCCCCCTTCCTACAGACCCCTGCTGCCTTGGCTAATTGGTTGACAATGAACCTCTGATAAAGAAGGTTGTTGGGAGGACCTGGTGGGGACAGGTTTTTTTTTTTGTTTTGTTTTCTCTTCGCAGTCTTTGTGGGGTTCCCCCTCCCCGATTTTTTTTCTGTTTGAAATGCCCTCTGCATCCCCCTTTCCTTTTCTCCCTCAGTAAAAGCTTTTCAAGGGACTGCTCCCAAACAGCTGACGCTCACAAGCAGGTAGGGAAGAATGCGAATGTCTGTGCCTTGCCATTGGCAAGTTTATCTTGGAGTCTGACTAGCACTTTTCAACTCGTGATATAAGCCAGGGCGGTGGTGTCAGATGTAGTCATGGGGCAGGGGGGACAAACTGTTGATACGCTGGAGTCAGAAGGGCAGCTTGAAAAAAGTTTTCTTCTGCTTGATCAGCAGATACAAAAGCTTTTCCCCACATTTCTAACCCTTTGTCTTACTGCAGAGGGCAGGATATTATTTCTCATAATTTCCAAAAATCAACTAATAGGCCACTGATTAACAGTGGAGAGGCATGTTTTTATAAACCCTTTTACCTTTGCTGCCATTGTTTGTATTTTTGGTTTGGAACATAAATACATTTTGGAACATGGGGTTAACTGGAAACTGCTGGTACTGGAGTGGCAGCCTCCTCTGTCCTTTGCATGTTCATATAATTGCAGGCGTGATCTGGCCCTGTTGCTGGGGTACAGCAATGTTGCCATGGGAAGTGTTTGGGGCTCTGAGCAAGAGTGGCGTTTCTGAGCATCGATCTGTTCAGGTGAGACTTTGGAGGGACCTACCTCTTGTCTTCAGATGGATAGGAAGTGAAAGTTGGTTGCAAGTTCAAGCTGGTAAATATCAGGTTTTATGATTTGTTCTTTAATATGTAGGAAATAAGAGACATGCATCATGTTAGGATGATCTGTTGGCAGGGTGGGCGTGTTATTATTTTTTATGTATTTATTTCACCTGGATTCAAAATAAATCCCCAAACTGTTCATGTTACAAATTTGGGATCAGGTGACTTCCATCAAAACACATGTTTGGCAAGTGCAGCATCTTGCAGACAGCAGTAGCCAGTTGTGAGTACTTCAGTGGCTGTCCTGTCTCCCTGTTGGGCCATCTGTGGGCTCCTGGGGAAGGGCAGGTGTTTCTCCTGGAGGTCGTGAGGAGCAAATGTCCCCAGCTGCCCTTCACTATTGCTGTTCCTTTGGCATGTGCCTTCACGTTTCCATAGACGGGGAAGACAAACGGCCTCTGCCCTTGCCTCCTGTTTATGCATGGCTTCTGGTCTTTTGATGTCTCTCTTTCTTTTCACCTTTTATTTTTTTTTCTCCGTGTCCTTTATTAAAACAAACTTTTTTTTCAGTGAAGTCAGTTGTTAGACAGCAAGTCCTAATGCATGTGGGAGTTTCTGCCTTGCAAAATGTGCTGTACATCCTTTTGTTTGTCTGTGTGGCTTTCTTTGCTTCTCTTCTGGGGTGCCTTCTGTCTTTTCCTCTCAGCTTTCTCCATGTCTCCTCACTTGCCAAAAGGATAAATACTGCTATTAGGGCTCCACTGACTTGGCTGGCTGAGCTGAACTAGGTGCAGAGAAGCCAGGGTTAGTAAATGGGCTATTTCCTGAGCTTGCAGCCCTGTCAAATTGAGCATCAGGTGGAAAGCTGTTGGCTTTCAAGGAGTCATTCTGCCTCTAGTGCTGTGATCATCTGTGTAGGTGGGGGACAGTCCAGTGCAACATGCCCAGCTTGTGCAGCCCGTGCTCAAGCTCACCCCACTGGTCTGAAATCAGCCCCTACTGCCGTAAAAGTAAAGTTCCCTTTTTTTTCCCCCCTCAATGAAAAGAAAGTATTTTCCTAATAGCTTGCAAGCCAGCAAGTGTGATTTCAAAAAAAAAAAAAAAGGAAAAAAGAATTAGCCAGGTGCAACGTTGACTTTGTTCAACTTCTCAAAAAGCCATATAGTTGAAACTTCTCAAATCCAGATAGTTGAAAAGCATGGGTGCTCCTTCCTTGAATTTAGCAAGTACTTTGTGAACTGTCATCACACCCAGCACCTATTTGTAGCACGTCACTGAAATAAAATAGGGGACAAATCTTAGCAAATGTAGCACAATGATAAAATACCAGAAGGTCCTGTGGAAAGTTGTCAGCACTCTTGTCACATTTTTAGTCCCAAATAACAATTGTCCTTCACCTTGTCCAGGGCTTTTAGGATTGTGCTTTCTAAGTGCAGTATATATTTTTTGCTTGGTTTAATTTCAGTTGACCTCTTTGTTCCAAGACTTCAGCAGCTTTTTGCCTTCCTTGTATTTGAGACTCTGTAAAATCCCCTGAGAATGTGTTTTGTGCTGTAAAGGTTTTATTGTTTAAGTATCTTCACTTTAGACCACAGTCTTTCAGCCTTGTATGTGACTTTCAGGCCCTGTTTCTATTGATTCAAAAGTAAAACTTCCACTGCTAACAGTGGTGTTTCTAAACTCATTGTTTGTTAGCCAAAACCAGCTGAGCAAAAAACCATTGTCCATGGCTAAATTAGTATTTGGAAAATACACCATGTCTAAACAAGGCCACTGACTTGTTGCGAGGAGCGGGAGGAAGGTTTCCAGACAAGGGTGACTTGAATTTGTGTAGCAAGGAGAACTTAATTTACAGTGGACCTACATGTTTCAAAACACAAGGTGCTTTGACACGTGACAGCTCTTGTTTGGGGAAAGATCAGAAGGTACCGCATGGTATCTCTTCTACTTGCTTGAGTTGATTAAACCTGTTATCAGTGATCAAGTATGATCACAGAAGCCATTTAATCTTCAGTGGTAAGGTGAGTGAGCTCTTCAATCCAGTTTTAAGATGGCTCGACTAGGGGAAATGGCACTGAAAACTATTAGCTTTGTCTAAGCTGGTAGAGGTTAGGTCCTTCACCTTCATGGGATCTGGCTGGCATCTTCGCAGAGTGGGATTTTCCCCTTCATAGGATTTGGTTTGGAGTTGGCCTGCTGCTGCCAAGAAGGGCAGTTTAGCTGGTACTTAGCCAGTTCAGTGCCTGTCCTGCACCCTGATGTGCACTTTGCAATCCTCGGCTGGTGTTTTACTGACTTCTTTGCCTCAGCCCTGCAGGCGGGACAGTTGATACAAATGTCTTGGCTGATAAATCTACATATGCCTACTGGCAGGTTTAAAGGATGCCTGTGCTGCCTGTATGGGGCTGGGTGACCCCATCACTCTAATCTACCTCTGTGAAGAACTCTTCAGGTTTTCAGGATGTTCTTTGTTTTTCTTTTTTTTCCATCACAAATAAAATGTTTGTGCTTATTTCTTTTACTGTTAATGAGCTCAGTTCTGCTGTGTATAAGCATGTCACTACTCTCAGCGTAGGCTCTGTGTTTGTCCTTGGCTATGCCTTGTTTCTTCCTGGCTTGTGGATGCTAGGTATTAGTTCCACTGCCCCCAAAGAGCTCTTGGTTGCTTGGGGTTTTTTTTTTTTTGGTCCATTTATTGNTTTGCTCGGCATCAGAGCATCCACATGGGGGTGCAGCCTTGAGGGACAAAGAAGAAAAAAGGCTGCTTTAGGTCCACTACCGCAAAACTAGGGCATTTGTGTGTGTGTTGGCAGGGCTCCCCCCACTTCTGTCACATACCAAAGCAGTGNTTGGCATAAAGTTCAAAGAAGAGAATGCCAAAACCAGAGAGTCTAAATGTCCAAGTCTCACCTTTGTTGGGATGGAAAAAGCTACATCTGGACAAAAGGAAGTGTTTTCAGACCTGAAAATTCCACCACCACCA
>VYZW01049615.1:114598-191253 GCA_013401315.1 Balaeniceps rex
TGATCTAGATTATAATTAAAGTGGGATTTATACATTGCTGAGATAAATAATGTGGGATTTATACGTTGCTTAGGTAATTATAACTGGATAGCGTCAAATCCACAGGGCTTCAACAGGGAAAATTTTCTGCCTTTCATCTGTTAAGTGGTTTTTGGTTTTTTGGTTTGGTGTTTTTTTGGTTTTGTTTGTTTTTTTTGTTTGTTTGTTTGTTTTTTTTAATGTCCGTAAGAAGCTCACAAAAAAGTAGGCAGGGTGAGTAAAGTGTCAGACTTTGCCTGGAGGTTTATGAGTTTTGATTATTTCTTTAGAAAGACAATTGCTTTGGGAAAAAAGCAATGCTGGGAGAAGGACAAAGTGTAATGTGAATTCAAACCTGGGTAGGCATGAGGGAGAACTGAACTGGATCGTTAGTGTGTCTTCCTCGTGAGTTTGAGTTTTCCCATGGTGGAGTGAATTGGAATAGATGCACAGAAACACAAGGCCGGCAACTGAAGTAATTCTCACCTTCTCTTTCTGTTTGTGCTGAGCAGTGAGAGCAATGTTGTATGTCTGACCTAACACTCTGAAAATTTGTTGCTGTGCTTCTTCTCAGTCTGTTTATGGCTTTATCAGGCTGAAAGCCNCTGTTTATGGCTTTATCAGGCCGAAAGCCTTTTGAAGTCTGTGGGTCATTTTCTTTTCTTCATATTGTATGTTGTTTCTAAATGAATTAGCTTCTAAGCTAATCTGTCACAGATTTAATTATGGTACACAATCACGAGGGAGTTGCTTTTCCCTGATACTGAGCAAGGAACTTTATTGAATAAGGAAAACAGTTGTGTACTTCATTCTAGTTTGGTCTTCCACTTTCTCTGTTTCACTGTGGAGCTACTCCAATCTTTTCTTGCTAAAAGATGAAAGAAAAAGGTATCTGGATAAAAAGAACAGTTGTGTGTGTCTTCCTTGACCATAAGAGTATGCAATACCCTGAAAGTGGCAGAAGTGGTGTTTTCCATACTTTGCAGAAGAGGAATTCCATTCAAGTGTCTTGGGTTCTTCCTCCATACTGTCCTCACCACCACCTTAAGTCAAGGAGAGAGACTTGTTATAACTTTTTAACCTCATCTTCCCATACTTCTTTCCTCCCGAGGTCTTAGCACTTGGAGATGAGCCTCTTGATGTTGATGCTCCTGCTCTGCTCACAGACATGTTGTTGAGAGAGGTTCATGTGTGCCCAGCAGCACTTTCTTGCTGCTATTTTTTTCTAACCCCTCTTTTCTTTGCTTGATTCCAAGGCTGTTATGTTATATTTTCTGTGCTGAAAGGTTTGGAATTATTCCATCCCTCACTTTGCTAACAGTAGACTTACAGCGACACTTCTTCTCTCTGTAGCTTGCTCTATAACGTCCTTCAGGTAGGGAGGATTTGGGGTAATAGTAAACATCGCAGTATTCTCCTTGCTCTAGGCTCAGGGTTTGCCAGACCTTTGTACAGATGTTATATGGATAATATTCTGTGTGAGCATTAGGAATAGGTGAGAGAGGCTTGGTGAAAGTTGTGCTGCATTTTTTCCCCCATCCTGTGAAAGGTGCTTTCTCTAGCTATAGGCAAGTAAGTGTTTTCTCTGCAAACATGAAATGGTCCCTTCCCCCACCCCAAACTATTTGTTGAGTCGTGTTATCGATCTCTGAGGTGGTCAGCTGCATCCGACTATGTTGCTGGGAGGGGTGCTCAAGAGTTTAAAGCCAGGAATCAGTACTACCTTTGCTTCTGGTAAACACAATGGCAAGTTCATGTACCTGATGTCCAGGTGCAGGATTTCTAAGGGCATTAAGCCACAAGCTATTCCTTCCTCCTCTTCTTTCTCTCTCACTCTTGCTCTATTTTTTTCTATCTTAAAAAAACAAAGTAGCGTAAGTGGTCTATGCCACAGAAATATGTTTGTCACACTACATCACTTTGAACTGCATAACATCAAAGAAAATCAGTGCTTTGATAACTTGGTTTGAAAGGATTGTAGAAATAGCCATCATTATGAATCACAACAGATAGGAATGGAAAGGATGGTGATTTTCAAACAGCAAAGCTTGTAAGGTAAGGGAAAATGTAAGGTAGGTGCCAGTGCCACATTCTCATCTAAAATGCCCCAACCTTACAACTGTTATGTAGCTTTGCAGGCTATGATTTACTTGAGGATATGAAGAGGAGTGAGAAATACTCTGTGTAAAAAAAAAAAATAAAAAAATTCTGAGGAACAAGGAAACAAACGTGGGCTTGGAGAAGGGCTGGAATAAGGGAAAAGGCAATGCATGCTGCTTGGGTAGGAACTTCTTCCACTTTCTCCTCTTTATAAAACCACCCTTCCTGAAGGGAAGGGCATCCAGGATTGCTTGCAGAGACCCTCCTCACCCTGGAGACCTTTCATTTCTTATGGGCTGGACATAGGGAGGAGGAGGGAAGCCCCCCAGCACTTCTGTGCTTTGTCATTCCTCTCCTGAGGAAACTCTCCATGGACTGGCACTGAGTTTCTGACTCTAGGAGGTTGCAAGAAATTAGGCCTTAAAATGGTGACTTCTCAACTGCAAATGTTTTAGTTTAGGATGACGGCAATTCAAATTGAAGTTCAGCTTATTCTTGCCTTCAGTCTAATGGATAGGAACTAGGGCACTAAGGCAAACTAGCAGTCTGTGGAGTGGCAGGGAGTGCACAGTGGCAGGTAGATGAAATCAGTGTGTCCTGTCCCATCCCCATCCCCCAGACGAGTAAGCATTGGCTAGTGGGGAATGTTTATAAAGGTTTTAATGACATTGAGTTAGGAGACTTCAGTCTCATTCAGACACAGCTTTACCACTAGTACTTCATCAGCTGCTCCAAACACATTGAGCTAGAAAATACTACATGTCACTTAGCAGTCTCTGCTTCACCCAATGTGAGGTGATGGCTGTATGTAATGAATGCTAAAGTTGGAGCCATCTGAGGTACGAAGACAGATGCTTCAGTGCTTTTCAGTGATAGGAAATACAGAGGCAACTAGTGAGGAGAAAGATTCAGACCCTTCACTTCTTTTAGCAAGGCTGGCACAGAAGAGCGTGCTGTACTGAGCTATTGCTGATGCAAACATCCTCTCTGAGGGCTTGTTCCCATGTAGCTTGGGAAAGGGGAATATCCTCTTTCGTAGATTCCTTCATCTTGCTCCATGAAGAGACAAGTGGGCATACTCCGTTTCCTTTACAGAGGAGCAAGATTTACGTTTCTTGTGCTTTTAAAAACATGGGCTCCATAGCAACAGTGCAAGTACCTTCTGCAAGCATCTTCCAGGGCTAGTAGTCAGATGAGTGTCATGTCAGATGAACAGGACTGGTATTTCATGTCTCGTCAGCTGTTCAAAACCTTCACCTTTATGTATGAATGCATCTTAAAAATTGAAAGAATGGTCCTATATGTAGTACAGAGCACGGATACTGAGCTTACTACCAGGCATGCCTGCTGACTTCATCTGTCACAGCATGGTGGAGCAGGACTGCATGGAAACTTTTAACTGCCTAGTCAGGAAACTGCTTTTTTAGAAAAAGAAAAGAACAGGAAAGGAAAGACGAGAAAATGCACGCTTTGCACTGAGGGAAATATGAAGTTGTTGGCTCCTAAGTTCTTATCCCAAGCCATAGTCATAGGTCATATTTTTTGCAACACACTGCTGAATTACTTGAATTGACTTTACCCTTATAAAAGGCATACCTGCATTCTTCTGCCCTAAAAATATTGCTCTGCAAAAAGTTCTGCTAGTGTTTACCATACAAAAATTATTTCTACAATGATAATAGTTTACAGTTGTAACGTTTGGGTTTTCTGTTTGATTATTAGCTAAGATAAGTTCATATTTTTGCATTACATATTTTGAGTTGTACCACTTGAGATATGTTTATACTTACATTCTGATCTTATGAATGGTAAAGGAGAAGACATTAACATAAGTATCTCTTTCATCAACTGACCTGTTCATATATTTGCCTTTTTCAAGAAACCGCATATCCTCTCTCCAAAAAAAAAAAGGGAAGGGGGAGAGAGAGAGGGAGACAGGACATGTCCCACACTGATTCACTTGACGGTGTACAATGCAGAGAATCAATAGCCAAATGGCTCTGGAGTGTGAAAGAGGAGGAAGTGAACTAATTGTGTTGGTCAGGTTATTCTAATTATTTTGATTAGAGCAGAGGGGACATGGTAACATCAGCTAATAGGGAGGAGGAGTTTGATTTATGCCTAGAGTAGTTGAGCTGCAATCTCTCCTCAAATCAGGGTAACTTCTACTCGGGGGAAAAAAGATGCCTTCAGTGGGAGAAGTTACATGATTACACTAAATAAAATCGTTTATACCGACAAAAGCAGTCAGTCAGTTGACTTGTGCCTGAAAAACTCCGTTTAACCAATACTTTTGCTGTAAAAGTGATGTACAAGGATTCTGCTAATCAGCATTACTAACCAGCTCCAGCGGAGACCATCTGAGCATACAGCACGTGCCGGAGTGGGGCTCTGGTGCTAATTGTGTCTGTAGCTGTAAATGTCATATGGGGACACTAGCATTTGAAGGAAAAGCAGAAATAGTCATGTGTGCTGTGTCAAAGAGGTGTTAATAACAACCACAGACATCTCATTATGTCTTATCCAAACATTTTTAGCCTCGCTTCCTGAGCAGGCTGTTTAATGTGACTGTGCTGTTTTCAACCCTCCACTCTAATATTAAATTTGAACCTGTTGGCTCATTTTAGCCATAGTTGAGAGAAAGACAGAGGTGTCAAATACATTGTGTTTCTTTGTGTTTTGTGAAAACAAGTGGTCAGGTGAAGGAGAGCTCTGCATTAGTTCTTTCCAACAAAAGCAGCAGCTTTTGACTACATTGTTTTACCCCAGGGACTCCACACAAGAGGGCATGGGAAGAGGCAAGGGATCCAGCTGTGAAAAAAGTATCAGGCAGACCTCAGACCTTGTGAGACACAGGGTAATCCAATCATAAGGGGGAAAAAAAAATGTGCAGGAAACTGAGCTGTGTCACTACTGCTAGTCAACAACTACTCGTTCTCAATGTGACTGCTGCTCACAGTTATTATTCATGGTCTGACTGTGGTTTGCCTTGGCTGTGCCAATTCTGTGGCCGAATCCTACCTGCCAAGTCAGCATCCCTTCTGGCTGTCAGCAGGATCTGGCTTGAGCTCCTCCAGGCAGCCAACGCTGGCCCATTCTGCTGTGGGGAAAATGAGGGCTGTCTGGAGCGAGTACACAGTACTTCTGTGGTCTGGTGTTTTCTGTCTAGGCTTCAGGTGATGGTTTTCAGATGGCCATGGCTTTTAAATGCCCAGTGTCTCAAAGTTGGCCTTCTGCCTTTGTTTCTTGAGAAGTGCTAAGTATCCTTAGACTGCTCTCTGAACTCTTTGTCATACACACCCAAGTTAGTGTATGCTTGTTCAGCGCTAGTCCAAGAATACTGATAGTTATTCCTCTATTTTTAGGGACCGAGAAATGGCTCATTGGTAAAAGAAATAAATAACATTTAAAAAGGGTCTCAGATGGGGGAATAATTACTTTTCTTACTGCATCCTGAGTGTGTACCTCTGGCATGGTGTACAAACCCAGACTTTTCTCCTCTCTCTTCTCCAGGCTGTCAGCGCTCCATAGGCTTGTCCAATGGGAAAGCCAAGGTGTGCAGCTACAGTGGATGGTATTACTGCAGCACCTGCCACGTGGATGACAGCTTCCTCATCCCTGCGCGGCTGGTTCATAACTGGGACACTTCCAAATACAAGGTAATCTCCCTGAGGGTTGGCTTGCTAGCAAGTGAACTGAATTGCTCTTTAGATAGAAACACAGGCATTGCGACAGGTTGAAGGTTACAGGCATTGACTGCTAATGCTGCCTTCTTTGTCCCTCTTGCCAGAATGAGCTACGCTCTCTCAACAAGACAGATGTTTTTATCACAATTTCCTTAGCCAGGCCTAAGGTGTTTCGCCACAGGAGCAGCCATGCTGCTCTTTCTGGGTGGCATCTTTTCCGTCATTGCTTATCTGGTTGTTCAAGAGACAGGGAGGGACAGAACACTGAAACCTTTCTTTTAGCCCTCATCTTTGCAGTTATTGGGCCCTTGAGGAGTACCTGTTTCACGAGCGCTAAGGGCTATGGATTGGTGCTGCTTGGTGATGGATGCTAAATTGTGGAAATGCCCACAGGAAACTGGCATACCCAGACGTGGTGCTTGCAAGGCCCAGTATGTCCTGTCTCTTGGCACAAATGTTTCAAGGACACTAGAAGGACATTGTTAGAGCACTTGTTTGGACAAGACAGCCGAAAGTAACATAAAGAGAAAATTCTACAGTTGTTCACTTGCCACACAAGCAGCTTTTCTAAAACTTGAGTAATCTGCTACTTTCTGCTGTCTCGGTGACTGGTTGCTAGATTGCATGCCTCAAAGCATTATGCCAGGAAACACGGTAGCAGTGTTGTTTTGCCACCTCAGGGAGCATATGCTGAAACAATAACAAACACATAAGGAATCTGGACCATGCTAGAGCTTCAGACCTAGCAGCCACTGTTAGGAGAGGCTGTTTGATGTTTTGTGTCTGCGAATATTATTATTATGGGCTATTTGTAAAGGAAAAAAATAACCAGTAAATGCCCTATTAGAGGAAAAGCAGCTCTCTCTCAAAGAAAATTTGTCAGATGGGGAGATTATTAAAAGATAGCCAGAGCCCGCCATCAGGAAAATGATAGTCTTGCACCATGAAATGCAAGTTTTCAGAGTTACAAAGCTCCTACGTGTGGAGACAAAAACCCCTCCCTTTCCTAGAAGCTAGGAATAAATATTTAAGAGTTCTTTCTTTGGATGCTTTTAACAAGGGCTAAACTTGTTAGCCCACGGTAGTATAGGTAGCCCTGATACGGAGCAAGTGGATGGTAGGGCAAAGACCTCATATCAAGATATCAGTAATACTGCCAAGAAAATAAACTGCTTTGTTTTCTAAACCTGCAGGATAAAAACTATGCTCTGTGCTCTGTTTCCTGTGGTCTTGGTACAGGCAGCTGAGGCAGAAAAGGAAATGGGACTTTTAAGTATTCACTGAAAACTTTAACTACTGTAATCGCACTATAATAGTGAGAAGTTACCAGTTTGCACTTTTTGTAGACGGGCAGAACAGCTGTGAGGTGGCTTGGGAGCACAAGCAAATTCTGTGCAGATACTTTACCAGTCTCTGTGCCAAAGTGCTCAGAGAGGTGGATTTAAGAAAGGAACACCATCCCTTAGGTAGGAAAACACTACAGCATCCCGAACTATTAGAGCAGAAACCAAGGCAGGGAGGGAAGGTGAAGAGGACATCATGTGCCACAGTGCCAGTGTGACAACTGAGCTGAGATCACTGGTTGGATCTCCTCAACTCCGTCTCACCCATATATAGCATTAAAATAAGTAGTAGTTCTTGTTACTTTTGTGAAATCTTTGGGGTTTTCCCCTTTGTGTTCAATTCTGCATACATGTGCTTTTATTTCTGTCCCTGCTGTACCTCCACGGGAACTAAGCAGTACTTTTCTGAGGTAGACCACATATTTCCTGCACTTTTACATCTGCATCTCCTTTCTCCATTCAGAGATAAGGTCTGATGTTTATTTCTTCTGTATGGTCTAAAAGGCAACTTAGTGCTGGCTGCTGCACTTAATAGTTACAATGAAACTGCATGATTCCTTAGTAGTGTATTGATTAAATGTGCTGATTTGGCAGACATACCCTGTCCCGCTTCTTTGAGGTGATCTTGGTAGTAATAATTTTCTTTGGGCTTATTTTTAAAAGACAACGACTTAATTTGTCAGCATTTCACCTCCCATAATTGGCCAGTGTGCCCGCACAAAGCTGTGCAGCAACATCCCAAAACGAAGCTGAACAGCAGAGCTTCTCCTAAATGCACAGCCCTGCCCCTCGCAGGTAGCACAGCTATGCCTGGAAGTGGAGCTTCTGCCGTGGGTGACTGGCTCCTGGCTGGGCTCATAGCATACCCCAGAGGGGTCCTGCAGGAGATAAGCACATACCACATTTGATGGTCAGAACTGAAACAGGGCTTCAGTCTTCAAAAGTTTCTGTGTTTCACCCAGTCCAAAATGTGCCTGTCAGTCCACCGAATGGAAGGACAGTGAATGGAGAGTTTGAAAACCTGCACTCCTTCCCACTGCCACCTTTTTCCCTCCTCTGCAGGGGTTTCTGGGGTCTGCCCTACCTGTCTTGGCAAAGCAAGCACCAATAGGTACTCTAGGACATGAGCTTTTATGACGATACAACGTAATTGGGCATGTTTCTCCTTTATGTTTTGCGGACTCCTAGGTGCCTGAGCAGCAGCTGTAAACGAAACTGTTGCATGAATTGAGTAAGTTTTGCAAATGGAGAGATTCTTGTCTGCTTTTGGCAAGACAGGTCATGAAAAAACAGAAGCAGTAGAAATCTGTAGAGTTGTGTCTTCCCATATCCAGGATCTTGAGAAACAAGAATGCACTTAACACCTGAAAGCACATGGGTAGGAAGAGAAAAATCCCCTTGACTGCAATAAAAGCTCTTTGAAAGGACTTGGCAGTTAGGCATGTTTCTTCTGTCATAACCAAAGCAGCAGTTCAGTTCCCAGGTTCGCTTTTTTCCCCCGTCTGCCTACTGTTTTCATATTTGTGTTTTTGACGTGTTTGCGTGAAGGGAAAAGAAAAGATGTAATCTTGTGAATGTCCTTTCTTCCTTTTACTTAGGCCAACTGTTTTCCCTGTTTGCATGCAAAAACCAGTAAGTATTGGAGTTTGGTTCAGGTGGCTTCCAGCCTGCACAAAATGCCAGACAAACACAGCAGGAAATGAACTCCCTGTGCCAGAAGGCTTCAAGGGAGGCTGACTTCTGGTAAATTGAATTCTGACCTGTAAGTTTGCAGCCTCTAGAAAAGAAAGGTCTGGAAATGTTAGCATCCATCCTTGTATAACATTTAAAGCTAAAACCCTGTTGTACTTCACATCTTTTCACTCCGTCTGGCTTATTTAATAGGATTGTCTAGTCTGCCCAGTAAAATTGGGGGACTGTGAGTGAGCTAGTACACGTGCTAGAATATTGGCTGGTAGCAAACTGAATTATTATGACTGCCTGACCCTTCCCATTATAAGACTGCATTTCAGCTTCTTGTAACTTTGCTATGGTTGGCAATGTGAGTTAATGTTTTAAATTACCTGTGTCAGGTATGCAGAGTGAACCGACACCTGCCTGTCAGCCAGTGATGCTGGGCAAAGCTACTTCTCCTGCAGTCAGCACTCCACAGGTGCGTTGTGTTGACGAGGAGAGAGAAAGGTTTGCTTTGCTCCTCTCTCCTCAAAGGCTGCATTCAGAGCCGCACAGTAATACTTTGTCGTCATAGTGCACATGTATTGCAGAGTCACGCAGGTGACCTCAATTCTGGCTTTTTTTTTTTGTTTCTGTACTCCTGATGTTGCAGCCTCAGGAGGGTTGCCCCATACAGGGTACACGTGTGCACAGGCGTGGGTGTAGTACTTAGTAATCGCCCTCTGGTTCCCAAGACAGCAGGGCAGGTGGATGAGGAGCCCTTGACTTCAGCAGGGGTTTAAAGCGAGGAAGTAAGACTACAAAGAACACTGGGCATGAGGCCCTCCTGGAGGGAGGTGCTAGTTGCTGTACCAAGCATTCATGTGCCTCCTAGGGAATCACTGAATATGTGGCTTAATTTGCCCAGTGGTGGAAGAGGAATAATATCTACTATAGATACAGCAGTTGTCAGGAGATTGCTGAGATGTTACAGCCAAATAGTTTAACGCTTGTAAAAGCAGGTTGTTTAACTGCAGGTTCTTTTGTGAGCTGCAGTTAGCACGTCTAATAAAACATCAACATTGCCGGTGTTAGAAAACTTGACACATTTGGGGTTTGTAGAGTTTTGTTCTACAAAATCCAAGTTGCCTGTGCTGCTCCTTACGCAGCATGTTACCTGTGCTTCCATTCAGACAGCACAATTCCTTGTATGTGCATTATTTAAAAAAAAAAAAAAAAAAAAAAANAAAAAAAAAGAATGGGATGTTTAATACAAATAGGTGAGATATTTAATACAACTTCAGGGCCTGGGAAACCTGTGGAGTTATGGTCTGCTGTATTTAAAATTACACATTGTATTATCTGTTTAGTTATTGGTGGGAAGGCTGGCCTTGGCATTATTTCTTATGTTTTTATTATGCATTGTGAAAAGGTTACATCTGGGACTAGCTTTCCCTGTAAGTAGCTAGTGACTCCTGTAGCTAGTAACTTGTGCTGGTTTTGGAAGTGGTACTATTTATAAGGATGTATATTGCTTTTACCTACTTCCTGCCTTACAGCAGCAGAAGGGAAATAACATCCTAAATCTCAAGAGGCTATGGTGTGCCCTTTGTCCTTTTGTTAGCCTAATTCATCCCTCCCTCGACTCAGTGTAAACACTGATTTAAAGGTCCAGGAGGACTAATTGAATTGTGGAAAAGTATTTCTATAGCACAGTTTCAAGTGATGTGCAGCTCATTTCAGATAATCCCATCTTCTCTTTTCCATCTGTGATAAAATGCAGAAATAAGGAATGAGAGGGAATTTGGCCGCCTCACCTCAGAAACAGGAGTATCTTTTCTAGTGGGAACAAAAGTTCCATTAATTTATCATGATTACAGTAGCTCTTTGCAGGTGGAGATAGAGCAGAACACTATCATGAAAAAGGCGTAAGAAAAATTTCTTGCAGGTGGAACATCGGGTGTGAGTAATACCAGTAAAATTCAACTTTATTTATCTATATTTAAAAAAACACAACAACTTGATAGATGTGCTTCTGATTATTTTCTTTTTACATAATTTTAACCATACTGGCTGAGCATGAAACAAATGGGAGTAGTACTTTACACTGGAGTTCTATACCCTGGGATAGTACAATGTGATTGGATTTGCAGTGTGAATATTTCCTTTTCTAATGTTGTGTTTTGGCACTTACCTAATCACTTGCTTCTTGCCAAAAAGAAAGCTATGTTACCCTGCAGTGAAAACATGTGTGGCTGCAAATTTCGCTGTACTTTGGGTAAATAAGCAATTATTTCATACAGTCAACTTTGATGGGCTTGATGAAGTTTGACTTGGCTATAAGCAGAGACAGTTGGATCTCTCTCAGCTGTCTTCATCTGTAATTGATAACAGAGTAAGTTTTCAGATGCAGAGAATAGCTGACAGATCACAGAGGGGAAGATCCGCTTAAAACGAGTTGGGAGGAAAGCCTAGCTAAACTGGTTGCTTTATTTTTCAGGTATCAAAGCAAGCCAAAGAGTTCCTGGAATATGTTTATGAGGAGCCACTGATTGATATCCAGCAGGAAAATCCCATGTTATACAAGCATGTTGAACCTTTGGCAACTGTTGTCCGCCTGAGACAGCAGCTAAAATCTCTCCGAGCCTATTTGTTCAGCTGCAGAGCAGCAGTGGCTGAAGATCTGCGTAGAAGGTAAGAACCACAGACAACATACAGCACAAGGATGTAGTTTCCTTGTCATGTTGCTTTTCTCCTGGTTTTTTTTTCCTCACAGTCTAGTTCTGAAGGTGTTACCCATTTAGAAAGATGTTGTGCTTCTATCTGACTTTCCTGGGCAGCTGGTTTATCTACTGCCAAAGAAAATGACTTTATGGGATCTGAATATCTGAAGTTGTTCTTGACAACTATTAGCTCAGGGGTCACACATTGTGGTGAGCATCTTTTGTTCCTCCTCAGGCTTCCTGGCTGTGCATGAGTGTTTTCAGTCACGTGTGATACCTCATGCTCCCTGCCATGGCATCGCAGTGTGGTAGCCACTGTTGAGATGTTGAAACACCTCACAGTATGGCAAAGCGTGAGAGAGGCCAGAGTCAACCACCTGTCCAGTGCTTCTGCCCTCTTCCATGGTACGATCTCGCACAAAGGCAGAGGCCAGATGTCGTACCCTGGCACGTGACCCAGCATATGATTATGTGACACCAGAGCAGTCATGCTCTTGCTCAGCCACTGTCTTTTCCATCCATGACATGGCTGTGCTGAGTGTTTTCGTTTATTGGAAAACACATCATCACAGCACAGCAGAAGGTGTTTCATACTGAGATTTCTGTGGTGGAAATAGTTTTATAAAAAGTGAACTTCATTTTAGAAGTTCTTAGTCCATTCAGCTGCTGCTGCATTTTTCTAACAAGCTAAAAATGAACAATCTTCTTAAAACCATCTAGCCACAGTTGTGACCTTAAAAAAGCCAAGTTACTTTTGTTGTGGATCTCTGGAAGAGATGGGGAGATGTGTCTGCCCATGACATACTGTGAGTGGCTCCAGGCACATGCAGCTGACCTGGTGGTAAATGCATCTGTAAGCATTTGTATACCCCAGGTTTGTAAGACAGACAAGACCGCAAATAGGAAAGCCACTGCTTTGAAATCATGAGCTGCCAAAGGGCAAGAAAGCAGATGACATCAGTGACTGTATTTTGAGCATGGTGTTTAGGGATGGGGGACCTGAATTCTCTGGGAGGGAGAGGCGGCTGCACTAGTGTCTTTATCCCAGGTAAGGAGTGAGGCGGTCTGCTATTTGGTACCTAACCTATGTCATTGCTTTGATGAACTACCTGGAACAACTAAGAGAAGGATTTAGCAACAGGTTTCTGGAGAGCACTACTGAGTTCTTGTGTCAGACCCACTATGTGTTAATATGTGTTTGTGTCTTACTGCTCAATTCCTATTATTTGATAGGGCAGCTTTACAGCATTTTAAAAATGAGGATGATTTTTCTTTTATTCTGGAGGATGGTATTATCTTGCAGAGCTGTTTTGCTGTTCAGCTGTAATAACTTTCCTATTCATCCTCTTCAACTGCAATAAAACTAAAAGGAGAATAAGATTTGTGAAGGCTGCTGTTCAGGAAAAGTGGCAGAAAAGAAATTATGCTTTCTGATTAATGCTGAAGAAAAGAATGCTCTGATTAAAATAGACAGGAGGAGGCATGAGACTGAATGGACTTGGGTAAGAGAGTGAAAGAAGAGAGATCAAAGGAGGCCTAGGCAGAGAAATCAATGGACTAGAGACAAAGGGATGAGGGAAGGCCAGGAGAAGGAGGAGATTCAGAGTGAAGGGATCTCAGGAAATTAAGAGTTAATGAAGAATCCAGGACAAAGAGGGAGCCCAGAAATCTACCTCCAAAAAGGAGAGATGACGAGTGCTGAGGAAATGGAGAGAAGAGAGAATGGACAAAAGTTAGCACAGAAATGTGTGCATGGTCTTTTCTTGGGGCAGGGAGGAGAGAGAAAAAACTCCCTGTATCAAAATTAAACACCCAGAATGGCAGAAGGGGAAAGTGGGAAATACTCCAAATGCTCCCTTTTCTTATGTAAGGGTTCCTTCACGCTGTCTCCAGTTAAAGCTCTCTGTGGTGTAGAGGAGGACCTCAGCCCAAGAAGGGTTTGCTTTTGTACTGGGAAGTATCTCCAGTTTGGTAGGACTTGTTAAAAGTGCTGTAAAAGCCACTGAAGGAATGTACAAAACACACCTTAGAGTCCAGCTCCTTCTTGGCCTGTGAAGTCTCTGTTGAGGTGGGTTTGGTGCTCAGCTGGTCCCTCTCATCTCCCCTAAGAGGTTTGCAGAGGTGGAAAGGAAGAAGAGTTCTTTCCCCAGAAGGAGTTATTCCTTGCTCAAACTGGTCCCAATGGCTTTGCTTTCTGCATGTAGTATCACAGTGTGCAGACACTTACCATGGATGCGATGGCTTTATAGAGCACAGCTGAAAAGTAAACAAAGAAAATATGTGATTTAAATTTCCCTTTGGCTCATCACCTGGGCAAGTTGCAAGAAAAGGAGTTTAAACAGTACGGTGAGACAGCATTCCTAAATTTAGTACTGTTTCCTAGTTAGAAATGAAAGGCTGGGGGAGACAATTCGGTTATCTGTCCTGCTCTAAAAACATTCTTTTTCTGCTTGGTCTTCACCTTAGTATGTGAATGGCTATTAATCACAAGAAAGTGAACATAGCATCTTGAAGGCCTGTCAGCCCCATATAAACAGACTGAAACAAACTGTTACTATTGCTGTCTAGGGAGAACTAAAAACAGACTGATTAATTGTATTGGCACCTTGCTGCCTTTGGGACACTGATAGAGCCTGCCTTATTAGGGAAAAGCAGATCACTGAGGTTTCTTTTATTAATACTATTTGCATTATCATCTTCTTTAAATCTATACCTTGCTCTTGAACCCAGATCGCAAAATGAAGATGGCAATGAAGCTGGAAACTCTTGGTGTCCTCTGGGAAGACAAAACTGTTTACAGTGCTTACAAGTCACTTGTTCTGAAGAATTCCAGATGGCTATAAACCAGGTTAGCTCAGGATCCAGTTGGCTTAAATGTGGAAATGTTATTTATAAGGCTTGGTGTGCACACATAGGTACTTTGGGAACTTAGAAACTTGGCATCTAGTAGAGAACACAGAGCTGAACCACATTGTGAACTTTGAAGAAACAAGTGACTAAGTAGAAAGAAAGGAAGGAAAAAAGGAAGGAAGAAAGGAAAAGAAGCAGAAGAAATCCTAAAAGTAGCTAGAAGGCTCACAAAAAAAGTGGTCTTCATCAGTTATAATGATTTGTTTTCACCTATTGCTCCACTGGATTCTAAGCTCTTTTTATATTTGCAAGGGAGAAAAATAAAGGAACCCAGACTTGGCTGGGAGGAGAAATAAGGCCCTCCACCGGTGCATATCAGCAGTGTTCCTCTGAGATTAGCCAGCTGAGACTCTGAGCCTGTTGCTGAGCTCCCTGTTTTACAAGGGATGTTGTTATGCCTAGTTTGCTGTGGCTGTCACCTCAGTATTGCAACAGACATAATTTGCCTCAAATGTCTTTACTCAACAAGTTCTCGCTTGTTTTGGTTGCCTTGCTTGTGTGGATGCTGTTCAGGCAGAAACATACAAGACCGAAACCTAGAGCCAACAGAGAATCAGTACAAGTGGAGCTGTACAGATCCCACCATCCCCTGCAGATTGTGGGATGGTGAATGATGAATGAATGGCACAGGCAAACAAGATGGAGTCAATAAAATTGATAGCTGGGAAAGAGTGAGAATCTCTGAGTCCATTAAATAATGAGGTTATTCTGTGAAGCCGTGCTGAATGATGCAAGTTTTATTCTGGTTTTGCGTTCTTCCTTTTATCTGTAGACATAAGACACACTAACAGTGTGTCCGTATGCCACAGCCTCTTTTCCTCTCTTCTTGTCATGGCTGAAGGCTCTTCAGGTCAAGGAGCTGTCAGAATGATTTTTTTGAGAAGTCTTCAGGCACCTCCATGTCTACTGTAGGGTAGGCTAACCCAGGTCAGCCTTGGAGCTCTCTCTGGGCTCTCTGCTCTCTCAGCTATACACCTAAACTTGCAGTTCAAGTGTTGCTAGCCCAGGTATTTTAGACAGATGGCGGCGACACAAGGTAAATGTTCTGCAGCACATTCCCCTATACATTAGTGCTCATTGCAGTGCCCTCGCTCTGTAAGTAGATCTTCTGAATGGTGGTGAGAAACTATATGGAAAAATTTCCCTCTTGTTACTCATCTCTCTCTGAGACCATTTGTCTATCAGCTCTAGAACAGCAATACATCAGTTTTACCTTAGCAAAACTCCAGTGCTGGATACATTACTTAGCGTCTTACAGGAAGACCAAATTAGAGCTTGCTGTTGCGGCAGGAGGTTAAAGGTACGCCTCCAGTGCTGCAGATGTGTGGTCCTGGCTGAGCCTGCTGGTCTGTCAGCACGATGCAAAACAAGCCCAAATTCAGTTATGCCGAACAATAGAGTCCTGTCACTTCCTACAGTGAGGCCTTAGACATATCACTTCTGTCACAGGAGTAGATTACTTTCAAAATATTTGTGTGGCAATTGGGGAACCTGTCTAAACACATCACAGGAGTCCTGATTGATCTTATGCAATCTCTGTACCACCAAATACCTCATGTATGTGAAGCTGGGGCTATGTCATCTTTCAGACCAAGGACAACAGAAGGTCATTAAGTCATGTCCAGACCGTCAAAGGAGACTGTTTTCTCCATTTTCTTTGCAATGGGTAGGACATTTGGAGAGTGGGAAATCCCAAAGCAGGAGAACAAAGACACAATGTGTGAAAGCAGTAGACTGCAAAAAGAAAGTTTCAGCAGGAAAAGAACAGAAGGATGTGGTTTCATAGCACTCAGGGCTTTGAGTCAATGGCAAGACCAACAGAAGAAGAATATTTGTTGCATGGGTGATTGGAAAGAGGGTGAGAGAGAAATTCATTCAAAGGCATTATCTGGATATCCTGAGAGGATCCAGTGTTAAGACCAAACAACACCCAGAAGTGAGGAAAGGTGAGAAAATAAATGCAGAGAAGTACGCAAGAGCCATTTGTTGTTTTATATAGATCCTGCATGCGTGCAGTCATTGCAGCAGCTGAAACAAAGCATGCCTGTTGATGGAGCTCTTGCAAACAGACCACCTCTTTGCTTCAACTCTTGTGTCTTTTTGAAGAAGTAACTGTGCGTGCAGGGTCCTTGAAAGTTAACATCTTAAGAAGCATTTGGCTAAAACTGTAGGGGATAGATTTAAGGTGGACTTCCAGCTTTCATTTCAACTAGGGGTAACAGACAGAGCTGAAGCAACAAGATGTGTGCCAGAGCAGCCAGGGTGGAGGCAGAACTGCTGTCTGTTCAAGCCAAGGGAAGGTTAAAAGCACAAGCCAGTGCTTTACCATGATAAGCATCCAGCTGAGGAGCATGCTGGGGTATATATGATAAGTTTGCCAGAGGACAGGTGGGTCCTTCAGTTTATGTTAGCATTTTCCAGTCTAGGGGCACACCTGCATCTCCTTGTCAAATAGATCAGTAATATTAGACATCTTTCAAAATGGTAGTTTCCGTTCACCTTTTAATGATTTAAAAAGAAGTTCCTATTAGACGTGGACACCACATTAAATATGACTTGTGCCATTTTTATCCCTGCGTTTTTATATCAGAACTTCCAGCAGCAAACTGCAAGGGTTCAGAAGTGCCTGACTAAAACAGAGAGCATTTTCTTATTCTTCAAGTTAATTGGGGGATCGAAGCTATTTTGATTTCAAAATGAAACTGTGTGCCTCTAATTCTCTGCATCCTGCTTTTAGTAACAGCGGTACTTGATTCCTGAGTTTGATCTGTAGTAATTCTTGTCTTTCACAACGTTACCGTAACCTTGCTCAAGTAACCACAGAGAAGAGAGAGTTAGTGTACTGCATTTTAGTTGAAAGTTCATATACTGGTTCAGGGTTGCTGATGGAAGATAAGAGTAACTGTTCTAACATAGGGGTGCTCATGGGGAATTTCATAACAACGTGGAACAATACCTTACCTGGACATGCTTGCGAATAAATCTAGCACTTAGTGTGGGCTGAAGATATTTAGGAATGGCTGCTCCCAGAACATAACCAGAAGAGTGTTCACACCTCACAAATGGGAAATGGTTCACAAACGCTTTTTTAGCCAAACCAATAGAATTAGGAAAAAAATCATTAATCTGGTATAATACCACAAGAATTAAATAAATAAGTAGTGTTTTGTTTTGTTTTAAATTCATTAATTTATTATTACCTTTTGACTTTCAAATCACTGGGTCTCCCAGGGCCCCACTTCCCTGAGTAACTTCTTTTGGCTGGAAAGTTGGGGTTCTCCTCTCCCAACGTACTTCAAGGAGCTGAGATTTCCAAGGAAATACAAAATCAAAAGCCTGAATAAAACTATAAGAATTAGCAACACTGGAAAAAATCTTACCTTTTCCCCTCACCTCTGATGCTGTTCTCTACCTTAACTTAACAGATTCCATGTCAAATGAATTGCAGGAGAAAACATAGCAAGAGGTGTTATTTACCCTGCCACATATATTTGGGATAACTGGCAATTCACTGATATCCCTCTGTACTTTTTAAATGAAATAGTTAAAAAAAAAAAAAAAAATTGAGCTCCTGTCGATGAGATCAGAGCGCACGCAGCTCCTGCCCGTGTGCTACGCATGCAGCCGCGGCTGCCGGTGGTGCATGCTGCAGGGACTTCAGCGGTCCTCTTGCCCCTTGTTTCGGGGACAAACCCGTCAGCTGCTTCAGCTTGCATCGTGGTGCAGCAGCTTAAAAGTAAATTGGCGGTGGTGTAAGTTGGCAGTGCCAGGGTATGAACTGTGCTGGCTGAGGAAAAGGACTCGGTGCCTGCGGTGCCATGCCAGCTGTGGGTGTAGCAGCTTCCTGCAGAGGGGTGGGGAGGACATCGAGGTGGCTGCGTGCGAGGCTGGTGCATCTGTGTCTCCTGTGAGTCAGAGCTCAGTCACACAATTCTCAACCCGGTCAAACAAGACACTCCTGGCTGGCACATGAAATCGTGGTGCCAGCTTCCCTTCCCCTTCCCCCCTCCCATCCTAGGTTTCAACAGGCTTTTTTGGTACAAAAGAGACTCGGTTGTGCCCACCTGCCAGCTAACTTGATTTCTTTTGATTGTGCTGTAAAAAGAAGAGTTCGCTCTGCTTATCACGTTTGTACTTTGGTTATAGTGTCAGGCTCCGGCAGATTAATTGGTTGTAGCTTTAGCAGAGCTGTCAGGGTATTTAACCCATCGGAGAAAAATTACCTAAGCTGATGATAAACAGGCTTTAAATGCAGAGCAATTACTTAGTGCTAACAAAGCACCATGACTACACACTTTGTCCAAATGCAAAAAGCAAAGTCTTATCAGTGGTCCTGTTTGCAGGAGGACACTAAAAGATAACCTTTGTTTGTGCAAATACTTACCTGATAAGATCATCCGGAAAGGGAACGGATGAAATTTCTGGTTCTATCTTGCCTGAAGGTTATGCTTCAGATTACAGAGTATCAAACAAAAAAGAATAATAATCACAAACTGAGAATGCTCAATTCTCTCTCTTAGTTGGACTGAAAGTTTCTGATGGTGGGTTTCTTTCCTGCTTGCATTGATTGCTTTTGTTTCTAGCACATAACAATAAAGCAATTTAGAGACCTTTAACCAATAGGACTTTGGATTTCATTGTTCACAGGAACTGGCAAAGCTAGAGGGCTGGTTAGCATTGAACTTGGTTTGTTCGTTGCAGCCTTAACCCTGACTGGTGGCCAGGGTTTACAGCACAGCAGCCCCGTGACTCACAACTGTTCTGTTTTGCATCGATGATGAAACTGGTGCGGGAGTTTCCAAACTGTGAAAGTTTAGGAGGTGCTTTTAGTGGGATGTGCAGTCAATACCGTTTGCCTCTCAGGGGTCACAGGTCACATTCTGAAGCAGCAGAGGTTTGAGTTTTTATTGTGATGAGTCTTAACATCTTGCGTTTGACCTCTGTCTAGCTCACTCCAGCTTTTTCTGTGTTAAGATTTGTCTGAAAGGACACTGTTTATTGAATGCTTTTAATTGACCAACTTAAAAAAAAAATCCAGTTCGTTACAGCGCATTGATCAAAAGATTTACAAAACTGACATCTTTTATTTTGCTTTCAAATAACTTATCAGAGATCTCCCATTTGGTGTTTGTAAAGGACCTTTCTATCAAGGGAGAAATAAAATGCAAGCACATGTTTTGGTCTTTTTGGACCAAGGCCTTATATTAACCCAAGCATGCTCAAAGCTTCATCTCATGCAGAAAGTAAATACGTATTTTCTAGTGAAATGTTTCTAAGTGTAGTTATCTTAGCCTGCTCTGTGGTTTGTGTCAGATTTTTAGACATGAATGTGATTTTTAGGTTGATTTGGATGCCATACTTTTTCTGGACGCTAATGCAATGACATGGCGTTTGTGAGAGCCCCATCTCGCCTGCTGTACTCTACTGACTTTGGCCAATTTCAGCTGCAGTTGACAGAGGGATGGAGATGGCAAAGATACTACGTTCCTACTAGCTACATGAGAGGAAGCGTCTGGGTGGAGAAGCAAGAGGCTCGGAATTAGTCCTGTGTGCCCCCTGCTGAAAAAGACTTTATATAAGCCATCATCTCATTAGGCTCAGAGAACCTGTGCAGACAAGCAAGAAGTTGGAAACCGTCCGTCATTCATTTTCTTGCTTACTGGACTGCTTGGTCTGTGTGGATTTCCTGCCCCAACTGATTTGCTTGCATTTTGTGATGAGGTTTTTTGAAAATGTCTGTGAGTTTGATATTCTGGTGCCTCTTATGTTCTTGTTCCCCACCCACTAGAGGCTGACAGAACTGGCAATAAACAGATGCATTTTTGGGAGGTGGCTTAAGTTATGTTCAGGTAGCTGTTGAGTTTTGGTTTTTCTTTCCAAATGGGACTAATAGAAGTTTTCTGGATGAGATCTTAATTGCAGATGTGCAGCACAGCAAGATGTGTTTTTGAAACAGCTGCTCAGCTCACCACAGGTGTGGTGAGGGCGCATCATTTATATTTTAAATGATCAGGGACTGAGCTGCCTACTTTTAGGTAATTTCAGTGGTTTCACGCTCATGAAGCTGTGTGCTCTCCACCTTTAGTGATGGTGGGCAGGTGCTGAGGGAGTGTTTTGCACCTCTGCCTGTATTGGGAACCATACAGGAACTGGTCCGGTTACTTCACAAGAAATTTTGTTAATGCTGTTGTACATGCGAGCTCTGGGTGCTCAGCTGTTTTTCTGTGGCCCACCACAACCAAATTGTGATTTTTCAAGTCAATAGAAGGACTGCAAATCTGAAGCTGGACCAGCCTTACTTACTGAAGGTTTTTTAATGCCTCAGTTTCCATAGCAATGGAAATAAGCACTCCTCTCACTTGAGTGCCGGGTATGTGCGTGTGTATATGTGTCTTCCATAAGACTGGGAGGGCAGTGTCTACTTCTTTTCCTGGAAATGGATTTGGAAGGGAGGAGGAGCGTTGGATGCTGGCTCTGCAGAGCTGCTGCTGCTGCAAACTAACATATGTCAGGGAGGGGAACAGGTACAGGGAGAGGATGACTGTCACCAGGGCCTGTGCTGGCTGAGACCCCTCTGTCCCTCGATCATGAGTTTGCTTTTCATCTGCACACTTTTTATTAGGAGTTAGAACTTGCAGGAAATAAAATGCAGTCCTTGAAGGCAGGGGAACGTGATGTTAGTCATCGATATTAGTCGTTGACAGTTTTTGCCTTATGGGCTATTCAGGCTATTTCCTGAAAAAGGAAATCTTTCATTAGCTAATTATTTTCCTTAGCAGTGCTGTAAGGGCATCAGCAAATCATACAGTTCCTGGCAAAGCTACCGCACTGTTTAGTGCCTGCCTGTGTGATCAGGGGAGAATGATGGGGAAATTGTAATGAAAGGAATTCTGTCAGCGCTGAAAAATACTAATGGCTCCAAAATGCTGTTCAGGCTCCTTAGCAATCAATTTTAACGAATCTGCTATGTGCAAATGAGGAATCCCAATGTCATATGTTGTCTGATAATCTGGATTTTGACTGTTTTCTAGTGGTCTTTGACATTGTGCCAAATGTATAATGAAGGTGTGATGCAGCAGAGCCACTGAAAAACGTTCACCTCTAACAGGAGCAATGGTATAGCCTACAGAACTGAAAGGGGGAAATGCAGTATCCCAGTGAGACTTCAGCTGAGAATTAGGTGGGTAGAGCAGACGTGCTTGGTGAGTCAGAAGGAGTAAGGGCACAGTCCTGCTCCAGAAGAGTGCCGTAAGATTGGCAGTGCCCAGTTGTCAGTGCCTTGCTTGCAGGACTCTTCCCCTCCCACCCCAATAAAGCTTAGATTTTTTTCAAAAGTACAAAAGGTGTATGAGACTTTGTACCACTCACCTTAACAGCAGTGAAAAGTCCTAGTCCCTCCAAGACAGCTTTGAAAGCATCAGTTTAAAGTAGTTGTTTAAGACAACTAATGGAGTAGAATGAACCGAGGTCCTTCCAGTATTTCTTAGATTCGGTGTTCTGTCAAAGATTGCAGTCAGTACTGTTATCCCTGCTGATCTGTGTTTTAGCTAATTATGTTGCCGCAGCCCCTCAAATATCTTCTTTGAGTTCCTGTGTACTTTCTCATTAGTCTCATACCATGATCATGTAAGTTCATCTCGGCCTTTCAAGTATCTTTGGTTTTTTTGAACATGTCCAGTGGCCTTTCTGTTCACTGCCATTCAGTTCTGCCATTACAAACCAGTCTCCGCCAGACCTTTGTTCATGCATTTAATAATATCAAGAATTTCGCTTCTGTATTGCCTTAAAACTACATGATTGTAATGTAGGAACTGAGTTCACAATTTCTTCTCTAAGCAACATGTAGTGTAAAGTAGTTGCACCTCTTGAGATATTTGGTTGCTTTTTTTTTCAAGAGTGATGTGATTCTCCACTCCCCATGATACCTTAGCATGCTGTTACATTTGTTCGGCATGGATGGAAAATAAAGCTGGTCGGCTGGTTGTTTCTGGTTGTGTGCACACAAAGATAGACATTTTAATTAGATGAACTTTTTCTCTTCCTGACATCTTTATGGCAGGTACACAGGTTTTCATAAACTTTTCTTGCTAATATCCACTTACATTTATAAGGTCCATTTTTCTCTGTCATGTTACTTTAACCCAGTTTTTCGTTTTACTGCAAGTCACTCTAATTAGGACATCTCTTCTCTGTTCAGGTTTCTGTAATTTAGCTTTACTGAACAGGTCTGTCAGTGGATAATCAGTGGTCTTGCCTGAAACCTTGGTTTCTGTAAGGAAAATATGCCTTTCTCAAATAAGTCATTATAAAGTCTACACCAATACATATATTTCTGTATGCAAAAGGGAATTGATATCAATCAACTTCATGTTGGAAGAACAGTGTCTGCATGACATTTTTCCCAATATAGTTATTTCAGTTACAAAACCATAAATCACATCTGAAATTAACTGTTACAACTTTCTAGCAGACCAGGAACCTTGTACTAAAACCCATAAGAAATACTTTTAATGTGTAGTTTGAGTTATTTGTTTTTATTACTGGGTTAACTGTTTAAAGAAACACCTGTGCTCAGGATGAGCTTTCAACAGCTGTAAATGTTGTGGTACATGCTTACCTGACAGATGGAGAATGACACCGGCACAGCATTCATTCTTATTGTGGAGTTGTTGTGCCCATGAGGAATGCTGTAAAAGTAGCTGGTGCTTACAGGGTGGCGTAATTCCAGTTTCTGACAAGCTCTCTCTCTAGCATTGTTGTTCTGCTGTCTTTTGGTGGGGAGGGGACATCTTTGCGTTTCCCTGTCAAAAAGGCGTGAGAGACATCCATTTTTCTCTTTTCCAGGATCTTTCCTAGAGAGTATCTTCTCCAGCATATCCATCTTTATTCTCTCGCAGACCTCCAGCAGGTAAGTGTCTTCAATTAATTCTACCTGTTACACATCAAGCCTGTTCTCATCTTCCATGCTAATTGTACATTCCCCCTTCTAGCTAACTGTAGCATAAATAGCTTTACTTCCAAGCCATCTCTGTGGTTTATAGTTTAATATAAAAATGGGTTAACAGGGGCATTGATTAGGGATGAGAGGGAGAAAGCCTAGAGCATCAGTGTTGAAATGGGGCTGGAAGGAGGCTGCGAAAGAAAACCGTAGTCTGCAAAGAGAACTTTGCTGTGAGAAATTTTTCATCTGATCAGTGAAGGCTCATCTAAGGCTCAGCCTACAGGTGACAAGTAGTATTTATTTCTTTGCTTGAAAGAATAGTTATTCAGGAATTTATGAGTTTGTACAATCCCTAGTGCGACATGCTTATTTACAAAGTCTGCTAGGCATTACCACAAGAGGGGAAAAAATAAAAAAAAAGAAAACCACAAAAACCTCAGCAAGGCTGCTGCACAAAGTTAAGCCATGCAGTGTTACTATGACAGACGTGACCACAGAAGAGGTAACGTGCCAGCAAAATGTGTCTTTGCATTGATATTGATTGAACTAAGCAGGCACCTTGCAGTACAGCTGCCTGAACAGCAGAATTTTATTACGTACCAGATTAAACAAGAAGAATTTGGCAAAGAGAGCTGAAAAGAGAGGATAGGGAATGTAAGGTGAATGTGCTGCAGTGCTCAGATGCACAATGGAGGAAGCAATGAGGTAAGATGCGCTAGCTGACCTGGGCACATCTGTGTTCACACACTAATGCCATTGCCAGTGATATGTAAAACACATTATTTTAGCTTCTTTCACTGATGTTTTCCTTGTCTAGTGGTGCCTTTTCTGCAGGCTAACAGATGTTGAGTTGACACATTTAAGTTGAGGTAGTTCAGATGTCCCTCAGAGCTGGAGACTACAGAACTGCAGGAAACATGGCTTTTGTTGGCTGGTGAAGTCACAGGATAGAAATGATTCCATATATAAAATAAAAAGGCCAGTCATCTGAGGTCTAAAACTGTTTCCACATCTTTTCAGCATGTTCTGCTATCTCATCTTTAATAATCAAACCATGAAAAAGCAAGCTACTTAAACTCCAGAGCTGCAGTCTCCCTGGTGGGCCTGTCTATTAGCCCCCAGTACTTTGTAAGCTGCTTAATCAGTTCCTAACGTTGGTAGTAGATGTTTTAGAAGCAATCAGCAGCTTATCAAGCACCCTGTGGGAGGGAGGGAGGGTAGAAGTCACAATTCATCCATTGATTTAGCAGTTCTCTTTAGCACGTTTCTTTGTGTTCATGTTTGCAAGGCACCTTCTCTTCCCCTGAGGGCCCCAGCCCCAAACTTACCATATTTAGAGGCAATATAATTTGATTACCACTTCTGCTGGGGTGGGTTAAATTGCATTTACCTTTTAATCTAGCTATATCCTTGTTGTCAGCCTGGAGAGGGTTTTCCACATTTCAGAGGCTCCAAGTTTGAAACTGGATTGCCTGTTTTTGTCAAAGTGGAACCAGAGTGGAAAGGAGAGGAGGGCCCCATTGGGAAAATGAATCCAACAGCCAGAGAAACACTAATACCCTTACAGCCCCTGCCTCCTCCCTGGTTTGCCCCTTACCACTGCTTTCTCCCGATTGCTCATCATTTTCTACTGACCTGCAGTTTGGGTGTTTTTTAATCCTAAAAGTTTCCCCTCCTTTTGATTCTTCTGCTGCCTATTTCCTCATATCCATGGGCTGCTTTTGCGCTGTATCCTGCTGTCATGTAGATTGCATGTGTTTGGGGAATTAACTAAAAGGTTTATTAAAGATTAATGGAAAGATAAGGCATGGTGAGTGAATTAGAAAAGCAGAGAGGGGTAATCTGCAGGTATAAGCAACCTTTACCCTGGTTAGTCCCAGCTCAATTCTGATTCCTAGCCAAGTTCTCTTTAAAGATCCTAGAAAACATGGGTCGTTTCCTACCAAGCAGCTGAGTTTCAAAAATGTGGCGTGAGGGTCTGTTCTTAGGTGCAAAAAAGTTGAAATGCCTGTTTGCCAGTAGATGAAGCAGCATATAATACTATTCTAAAATGAAATCCAATTTGAATCTCTTTCCAAGCTTAACAGAGCTCCATGCCTAGACCTTATGGATGTGGCACAGTACATACTTGAGCTATCTGATGGTCTGGGGATGGTTGTCACTTGGATCCATTTGGACAGGGCTCCACTGGGGAAGACCTTAACTGTGAGGTTAAAAGCAGCGTGGAAAAAATCGAAACAAAATGTCCTTACTTTTGGAAACTCGCCAAATGTCGGTGAGGTAGTGGTTTTGCTAGTACTTTACTCATTAACAAATGCTCGTAGTGCAGATGTGAGTAGGCCTGACCTTTAACCAAAGAGGCAGCAAGTGATGGTCTTTATTTGTATGTGCATGTTTATTTAAAATAAAGACAAACACACACAGGTACCCCAGCAAGGTTTTGTTGCAGACCAGGACCCCAGGGGCTACATTAAAGTTTACAGCAAGCCTGCCTATGGGCATTCCCATGGGGTACATATTCTTGGAACCCTCTTGTCATTGTTGTCGTTGGAGGTGTTAGCAGACGAGATAACTAATGAGGTGCGTTCAGATTTAACAAGCAGAAACATGAAGTGTGACAGCTTGCCTCTTCTGCCCCATTGCCTACGCTTGCTTTCCTTTCCAGCCCTCCCTGGCATCATCTGCCCAGAGAGTAATCTGCCCTGCGTCACCCATAACACCACTGTTAGCCAGTTTATCCAGGGCTATTCCAATCAAAGCTTTAAAGAGAGAGACCTCCAGTTGTTAGGAAGCAAGTATTCGCTCCTGAAATTGCTGGGTTTAGCAGACATAATACACTGGAAAAATGGCTTACTCTTATTTATGTGCAGTATAGTCCCTGATGGTGCAGTCACGGTCCAGGGTAGCTTCACCCTAAACCTGCTGGAGGTGTGAACTCTCTTCTCTGCTGACATTACTAATGGATGTATCACTGGTTTGCGGACCGGTGGACACAGTTCATGCAAGCTGGAATTAAAAACTGTCCATTCATTTTGTATGACTATGGGGCTGCTTTTGGTGAGACTAACAGTTTTTACACTGCTAATCATTGATTTGGACAGAAGCTGACTCAGACAAGACTCTTGCATTTCTTAGGAAAAGTAATTCTTGCTACTGACACTAGATTCCATATTAATGGGAACTTTTAAAGTAAAAGACTTGAAGTGGCTATTGTGACAAGTTGAAAATTCAGGTGCTTAATCCACACAGAGTTAACTAATGTCTTGCCTGTTTTTTATGTTAAATAGCAAGATACACAAGTGTACAAAGATTACTGCAATGATGGCCTTTACTGTAGAAACACTCTTAATCATGGCAATTATTTCATTCTGGTTATACTAACCCCAAAAGATACAGTAAAATAAAAAGGATCCATGTAATGGCAAAAATGACTGGATGTCAAGGATAGAAATTGTGAGCGAGATAGGAGATTTAAAAAGATGATGAGTTGAAGACTTGTTTACATGGGAACGCTCATGGAGAAAAAATTGAAGTGACAAAAGATGGGAATTTAAAATGATGAGTTGAATTACATTGAATCGCTGTGTAAATACTGTTATTCAAAATGTAAGTGGCTTTCATTTGGTTTATCTCCATTTACTTTGGAAGCAAAGTGAGCTAAATTGTATTAAGGCCATTTTCATTCTGAATGTGTATGTCCATACAGGGATTTAATGTAGCATAATTTATCCATTTTAACATTGTAGATAAACTAATCCGTTACAATTTAATTAAAATATCCATTTACTTCAGATCAACTTTCCTGACTATCTACCTGTAGATGAACCTACAAACAATGTGAAGAACAGTGGAGAGAAAGGATGAACGGGAGAGCCCTATTCTCACAATAATATAGCACAGGTCATACAGTGAATATGAGATACGCATAAAAATCCTTAATGGAAATGCTTCTTTGCAGAGCACACAGCAAGCACGAGGAACTTAATGCCACAGTAATATTACTGAGGCCAGAAGTTTATCATCTTTGAGAGGATTAAGTATCCATAATGAGAATGTCCACAGTTACACTACGTAAGATGAAGAGATTATAAGGTTTCAGAACAGACACATTATTTACTGAGGGGATTAGGAAGATGTCTTCCCTATTGACAGACGGATCAATGATTTCATCTTCCTCTGACGTATATAGTACTGATTACAGTGTCTGATAGGGTTTTGGACTAGGTGAACAGTTGGTCTAACAGAAGCATTCCCAATATGAAAACCTTAATGTTTCTGTTCAAGATTTTGCGCATGTAAGGTTCCCTAACAAAAATGTGGGGAATAAAAATGAACTTCAATGAAACATAAGTTCCACCTAATTTGAGCCTATTATATTGTTCGATCAGGATTACGAAGCCTTAGAAGAACAAAGAAATTATTAGGTCTCATTCACTTTTCCAGGCTTTTAACCGGTGCTGTACTTTCATCACACCTCCTTTGCCAATGGCAAATTGGGGTCTTCCCTGTATTTTCCTAGACTGAGATGGAGGAGGAGATTGGAGATGCTCTTTCTAGCATTTTTGCATGTGCAAAACTTTAGGTTGATTTACACAAGTTGTTTCGTGACTCCCAACAATAGCAAAGACTGCAAGGAGAGGTGGACTATTTTTTGCTCTTTACTTGCTGGTTTTTTCGGAAGTAAAACTTCTTTTCTGATCACTCAGTCCTCATACAATTACTGAGAAATGCTCAGCTTAGATTTATAACATGCAGCCTGATGGCCCATCAGTGGTGGTGTCCTTGCCCAGCAGTTCCTTTTTATTCACACATAAAATGATGGGATGTGGCGTCTAACCCACACGCCTGCGCTGGTGAAAGCCAGTAGCCTGCACGTGGCTATATTGGCTGACAAAATTGGATTTTGGCTAACATACTTCGGGCTTGCTCTAGTTTTGGAAGTGTTACTGGGATAAGTGCATGACAAACACCCCCCATGCTACCCCCTGCTCTTAACAGATATAGCCATACCTTTAAAAGCATTAGTGCAAACTCAGTTATATTAGTGAGAAAGTCTTTTGCTGTCATTTGTTTCATTCGATGATTCAATATAAGCTGTATCAGCTTAAACTTTTCTTTACCAAAGAGATTTACTCATGTAGCTGTACCAGCAGATCCTTTTTAAGTTTAGGCAAGCCCTTTTTTTCGCTTGAGGGGCAGGAGGTGGCAAATGAGGAGGAGAATGAGGTTTTTGGCAGGCCTGACTATGCTGAGATGGCTGAAGATTTGTCTGTTGCAGTTCCCTGTGGGAGTTCACTGTGCTCAACAAGGGCAGTGAAATGCCGGGCACATCTGTGCCATAGCTGCCACAGTTCAGAGTTCAGCACCGTAGTGAAGCATGGATTTACATCCCCAGCCTCCCAAGCAAGGGTTGACACACGGTGTGTGACAGAGTTGCAAGTCCTGCAGTGTGTTACTACCAGTATTCAGCTGACCACAGATTGGAAGGCGTTGCTCAGAGTAGAGCTGGTTTAAAACAGTGGTGGGTTTAAACTGACGTGTCGGGTACAGCCCCCGCTCTTAAATATTTGGTAGCAGGTAGACAGAAAGAGATGGTTGTGTGGGGAGGTGAGAGGCGTACACATTGTTAATTTGTAGAGTGGTCCAATTTCATCCTAAGGCACGTGAGGTCTGGACTCTTTTCCCAGCTGTGCTGCAGGCTTTCTCTGACGCACAGGACAAGTAATTTTTAATGGGATTAAGGTAAAATGGGTCCCACTTTACCATGTGTGTGTTTAAAATAGACATCCTAAGCACAATTCAGTTCAAAAGAGGGACACCAGCACTTTGGAGGGGTAGTCCGTCTGACCTATTTTAAATATGTTGTGCAATTTAAATACATTAAGATTTTGAGGCAGTTAGATAATTCTGTACTCGACCTATGTAAACATGCATCTTGGACCATAACGACATAATGCTAATAGCCATCTTTATGTCCTTCCTTTACGACTTTTGCCTGTGTGACTGTGGTAACTATATTAGCAGAATATGAAAACAGTCCTAGGATGGGAAAAACACACAACATACATTTCCATAAATATTAAAAGGTCTGATAGCAAAACAGCAATTAAACAGCTTGTATACTTTCCTGTGGCTTTGGCTCCTTTATCACTCATTTCTGTCACTCCCTGGAGTTTGCTAGCACTGAGCTGCCTTTCAGCAGAACAGGAAACTTCAGGTTAGCTGATATTCCAGGTGTGTGTATAATTCCCCAAAGTGCTGACAGCTCTGCTTACAATTAGTGGTAATGGCAATGATCTTATTGGCATTTCCTTTTAACCGCAGCTCTGCTGGGGAAGGGAGTTGCTGTCATTCAGAAAGGCTCGTGGTCAGGCAGAGAGCATGGCAGAGCTGGCCAGGCTCGTGGGTGAAGAGCTGGCCAGGAGCATTTTGGCAAGTGGCAGCCAGGAAGACAAGTTCATCTGAGTTAGGTGTGTTAAAGTCTTGGAGGCAAAGTGTGGAGATATAACAAGATTGTTAATAGATATTTTTAATAGCAGAACTGGTTTTTGCACTGCTTGAAACCAGAGTTTTCAACAGGGTTTATTAAATACGTGTGGTTCTTTTCCATGTGAATATGTAATCTAGGCTGCTTGGGATAAGTGTGGCTTTTTAGAATGAAACTCTGTTTAAAACAACCCAGCAGTGGTGCCAGTGGCTCGCAGGAGCTTCTGAGTTGAGATCTCCAGAGATATTTTAATTTTTTCAGCCCTTAGAAGAGGCAGTAGCAATATAAGCTACCCCTTTTCTAGTGCTTTGTGCTAACTAGGTTTCTTCTGTTCTTTTTTGGCTGTGCAGAATGAAAAGCCCAGTACTGGCAATCAAGGTTAGCAGTGTGAAAGATTGGGCTCTAACCTCAATGCTGTACTTCACATAAAATGTCTATTCAGGAGAGGCAGTTGGACACATCTCGAGGAATAACATGCCAAGAAAACAAATTTCCCGAGGAAACAAAATACTGTCTCAGGGCTATCTGCTTGGATGAGAGAAGAAAAATTTTTTTAGAATTTTTTTTAAATATACTTTGTACTCACAGAGTTTTCTTTCAGAGTAACCCAAGCCATTTTCTTGGTATGTTGCTTTCTTGTTCTAAAATCCTTCAGAGGACTCCTCCTTAAAATGCCTTGATCCAGTCCTGTGCAAGGCAGGAAAGTTTCTAATTTTCTGGTATCACTCATGAAATAACATCTTACTCAGTGGGCATGTAGAGTCAGTTAATATCTCTGCATGCAATTGCCTGCTTAATCTTAAAAAAAAAAAGGGAGGGGGGCAGGGAAAGCACATATATACTCTCTGCCTGAATGCATATTTGCTTGTGTGTGTATTTAGAGTCACGTATGGTTTTAAGCTAAGGAAAGTGCTTTCTGTTCTCTACCAGCCAAATTCCTGGTACTCTTTCAACCTTGTTTGATTAAAACAGCCTTTAACCTTTGCTTGAATACTTGTTTCTTAGAACAACCGATAATTCATCCCTGCAACAAGATTAGGAGAACTTGGGGTGTGACAAAATTGACATGTAGCTGCCTGGAAACCTTGGGGGAAGGAGAAAGGAGGAAAGACAATTGAAACACAGTGAGTGTGAAGGCAGAGGTGGTGGGGACGGAGTCTTGTTGCAGGGCTGGCTGGGGAGCTGGCACAAGTGATTTCCAGGCGCATTGTTTATGCCGAGACAATTCCATCTCTTCCTTTCTTGTGTCAGCTTGCACCCAGAGACCTGCTGAAGTTTCAGGCTTTTCTTCCTTTCCATGAGAGGAGTGGGGAGGGCTTGGAGGGACCTTGTCATCCTCTCTGCCTCCTGCTATAAATTCACTTGGACTGTCACCAGTTTGTTTCTCTCCCCCAACCAATGTAAAACTCCATCTTCACCTTGCCCCCTGCCTATATGTGCTTGTCACAGATTAGCAGCATTTGCTCTTGACCTTGTTTTGTGTTTCCTCCTCTTCCCGGTGCCTATTATAGTTAGCGGCTAATTTGTGGAATATCACTTTAATACCAAATTAAAGTGCAACATGTCGAGTGGTCTGGTTTGGAAGGACCACGAACAGCAAATAGCTCTGCCATCAGTGCAGACTGCCTGGTGCAAAGAAGTCAAAAGGAGTTGTGATTTCTGTTTATTCAAATTCTCACTCGTTTCTGCTCTAGTTTGATTTATTTGGTGGTTAGTTTTGTGGGGGTTTTTTTGTTCTTTGCAGAGTTTATCGCCAGGTTTCCTTTCAGGATGTTCTCTGCCCTGTGTGGGTGACGAGTTAGCACAGCACAATGTGTGGCTGTGCGATGTTGCTTTGTCTGTGTCAAGGCCAGCGATGGCAAAGTGGCATCATGTGTCAGAGCCAGCACGTTGGCTGGTGTCAGCAGTGGATGAGCAGAGTCCCTGGCCTCACCCACTCCTGTCCACCCTGCTGCTACCCATACCGCAGGCTGAACGGGCCTTTGGGACAGCCAGGGACCTGCAAAGGCTGGAAAGGGAAGAGGAGAGAGACAGGATGGGGTGGTATCACCCTTGCTGTCAGGAGCTGGGATTGTGGCCCATAGCATGGCTGTAGGAACAAAAGATGGGGGGCTCCTGAAGTTACTGCTATGTTCTTTTTTAATTTGTTTTACAGCAATGCATAGTGACTGATTCTAGTGTGTGTGCGCACAAGTATTAAGAAATCATTCTTCCCTTAAGTCACTTGTAATTTAAATGAACGAGGCAGGCAATCTGAAAGAGATAACTGGGAGTCAAAATGGAGCAAGGAAAGCTGACCAGACCAGTATATTGCACAAAAGATGGGGCAGAGCTGAGATCTGATATCTGCCTCCCTGGGGCTTTTACCTCACGATCATACTTCCTCCTTCCATTTCCCTTTCCTCTGAACTGAAGATTAATTGTGCATTGAAATCGTAACAAGAATTCGCAATGTTAAGAATCTGGTGAACGGAAGGGAAAAAATCCTCAAGGAAATTAGCAGTCCACGAGCATTGTCCGTTCCTGGATATAAATGACTAGGTACTTCCCAGCCAGGGAATATGTTTTCCCTTTCTTTTCTCTGCAGCTTGCATTATCCTTAGCTAAGCATATTGTAGCATACTCGTCTCCAAGTCCATGTTTTCATCGCAGAAATCCTGACCCTGCTGAAATCTGTCACGGGGCGGAGATTCCATTTACCCATTGCGCTTTAATGCCCAATCTCCACGCTTAACGAGCGCGGAAAATACCTGCTTGTTCTTCAGTTAGCAAGTAGGTAAAGGCAACCATTGTAGCTTTCCTGCACCCCAATCTGCTTTTGTTGTTCCCAGCTTGTGACAGAGATCACCTGTGACAGAGAAGAGAATGTGTCAGAAAATGGTTTCTGAAACAGATTGCACAACGTAAGGATAGCAGATAGAGTGTGAAACAAAGATAGCTGCAGCAAAAGAGATCAGAGGCAGGCATTAGGAACAACTTTCTAGCTGTTTTGAGTGCTGGACAGTTATGGGATCTCTGTGGTGAGACGTTTTTAAGCAAGTAAGTCATCTGTCGGTTGGTTGTGCCCCAGGGTGAGGAATAAACTGGAAGTTTCTAGAGGTGTTTTTTCTAGCCCTGTTTTCTTATATCACCAGTAGTTCTTTCAAAAGCATATTTCTCATCTGTTCTGGAGGTGAAGAAAGATTACTGAGTGTTTAGTCCTCCTCCACAAAGCTTCCACCAGTGGAATTTGGAGGGTAGTGAGCACAGTGGTGAATCCAAGCCGATCTTGAACAGAGATTTTTATTTTCCCTTTCATTCAGTCCACGAAGCACATTCTCTGTGGTACTCTGAAGTCTAGGCGAATCTGGAGCTTACCTCTGAGCTTGTTAGCAAAAGGCTTGATTCAGACTAGCTGTTTCTGGAGAGGCAGAAAGAAAACAACCAGGAAGAGGCAGAAATCTTGTCTTTAGAGGATGGTGGGGAGCTGTGCACAATTGTTGATTGCTCCTTCAGATAGTTTCCTTCTGCCAGGCATGCTTGTGACACTAATCCCAATAATTAAAGGGCTTTCTATCCCTTCAATATATATAATTGGGGATGGTGAATGAGCTTCATGTCTATCACCCCTTCTATTTTCTCAGTGCCTCTTGGCCTTTTCATGTCTCTTCTGCATTGCGTCAGTGCCTCCTGGCAAATTCTGTCTGTGTCTGTCTCTCAGATAGAGCCAAGTGTGCGTCTGGCCTTGAGAAATAATCATAAATTTTGTTCTGTCAGGAGGAGAGGCTGGGACAATCCAGTTGAGATTTGAACCTGTAGTTCAAGGTGTTTTGGGGATTTCATATCACTTTACCCATCCCCTCCAGGCGTCACTTGTGTCTGACATATAAATCAGACTGGAGGAATAAGTGGAACAGATTGCTCAGTGCTCCAAAAGAAGGTTATGAGGGAAGCCTGTGTCTTTAAGGAGAGTGCTTTCTAATAAATGTTATCTGCGGAGAAATACACCAGCCCCTACATAAGTAGTTAAGTGTTACTGCTTCAGTGTTGGCTTATAAAACGACTTTATCACCTTTATGACAATAATGATTAACAAGATGATTTACAAGGGTGGGGTCACAAAGCCATTTGGCAAATTTAGCTTGTCTCACAGTGGCAGTGATACAGAACCTGAGTTTTACAGTATTTTCACCACTTTACCTGGAATACTAAACCCTGGTGGTGGGGCTCTTAAGCAAAGCAGTAGCAACAGATACTCCTCTATGAGGATAATAACCAGGGTTTCCTCCTGTGCTTCTGGTACATGAGGAAATTACAGGTCTGGCTGTGAGGATTCAGGAGAGTTGGGGATGTTTCTAGCTCCGTTCTCAGTGTTTATTCTCTGATCACTTAGCCGTAATGAAGTGACGGCGTTCCTAGACACGCTGTTACATGATGCCTATGGTTGTTGGCTGTCCCTTGTGTCAGAGCTGGCAGAGTATAGAGATGTGGGTACATTTCTCTTCCTTCTCTTGGATTCTGGATAGCTTCTGTTAAAATATCCTTCATCTGTTGATTCTCCGTTATCTTGGATCTTAATATAAGAAAATAAATTTTTTTTTTGGTAACTGCTTCTGATTTTACTTTCATTATCGTATGTTGGAAGTTACATAGACTAGCAGATTTAATCTAACAATTATTTTAATCCAGAAACCCTTGATGTGGTTTAACATACTGTGACACTTTTCAGAATTTGGACTTTGTAACCTTGGCAGTTCCTCACATCGAGCAGAACAGTGTATCTGAAAGGTCAGCAAGCTACATCCCCTTTACCACTTGTCTTGACAGTCCTCATGTAGGTGATCAAAGGTATCTATGATCTCCATGCTATGTAAACATCTACTGCACTTTTAGAAGTTGGTAAAAATGCACCAACAGGGTAGGAGATTTGATGACCCTCACTCAAATTCACAACATAGACTCCTGCAGGGATGGAGGTCTTACCCCTTACCTTTTACTTCTTAGCTAGCATTGCTGACAGGAGCCCTGCCCTCAAAACAAACACTCACTGCCCTGAGAAGTGTCTGAAAACTGTACTGTTTCTCCTCTCCTGTCCAGAAATTTCATCACGTCTGATGGATTTCAGTGTTGATTTATGTGGCCATGATGCCAAGGTTGGGTATTTCTGTGGACCTGGTCTAATAGGTGGGTGGAAGGCTATGGAGGCATTACTTGAAGCAGTAGTGGATTACAGCTGATGCATTTTTCCTTCTGTTTCCACACATCACCCCTCTAGTTCCCCCTAAAGCCCTTTTAATATTACCTCTTTGGGAATGACACAGTCTGAGTTTGGAGGGGACTTCCATGCTTACCTTGTCTAATCAATATTTGATTGCTTTTCAGTGACACCCAGTCAGAGGCTTCCATTATGTCTTCTCTAATTTGAACAACTGTCAGGAACTGGAACAAACTTTTTTTGTGTTAGGTTTTTCCGTGCATTTTTTTTTGTCTTGTTCTGTTTTCCAAACAAAGTTATTAGAAGCCGCAAGTTTGAGGTTACCATCTCTCTGGGTTAGAACTCTCAACAGAGCCGAGAAGTTCAGCCACTGTTACCTTGGCCACTTTTCTAGTTTGGTTTTTAATATGAAAACGTATATATTGCAACACTGTGCTCACTGCCTTGCTCTCCCATGGGACTAGTTCGTGCAACCCTCCTTCATGCTGGTAGGTATGTTCTCATGCAAGGAGTCTTTGTTGACTGAAAAGGGAAGACAAAGTGACTTGACTTCTCTCTGCTGTGTGTAATAGGCTGGAGTTTTGGACTGCCTGTACTGTGCTGTATGGGAGGAGGAGGTTTAGGGGGAAGGCTAGGGATGGGGAGTGGGGGCCTTCAGAGGTGGACTTCTACCAGCATTGTGCTCGGCCCGGAGAGCTCGGATGAGGGATGGGGTCAGGACAGAGCTGTAGCTCAGCATGTGTCGGAGGTGAGGGGACTGCCTTTCCTCTGGTGCAGGGCAGCGTCGTGGGCTCAGAAATGTGTCATGAAGGTAGGTGCAGGGATACCAGTAAGAGTCCCCTGGGCAACACATGCTGCTCCTGGAAGTTGTCTGTGGGCAGCAGCCCTGTTGTGCACATAGTGGGCCACTGAGGAGGATTTCTCTGCCTGTGGAGGATGCTGTGGTCTATGGTCTTTGCAGTTCTTATTCTCTGGAGACAGCTGGCTGCCCGCTTGTTTCTGAAAACATCACCGTGATAGAGCGAGGGAACTATGAGTAACTTCCAGTCTTTGGATAGAAGGATCAGGAAGCCTCTGGGGGCCAGCAGCCCTCCTGACAAGTAGTTAAACTTTGACTGATCGCACATTGCTCTCATGATCATATTAATGTAACGTATCCAAAGGGATTTCGACTTGTACCGTAGCCCCTGATGCCTTTCATCTTCTCTGTCTTCCTGCTGAATCAGGAAAAACATAACCCAGTGCATGTGCATCATGTTTTCCCTCCACCCAAGGCCCTTGCAGCCGTTGCCAACATTGGCTTGTCTGCTAGCGTTCGGCAGTCTGAACCCAACTGAACAGAAGCACAAAGATATACAGAGAAGAAAGTTTTATTTACCTTTATTCATAACTTTGACTTGTACGAAAAGCCTCTGTTCTAGAAATCACCTAAAATAATTGTCCCAACACCCCTTTGGCATGTGTTCAGATACTGTGTACCCTTTAGTTTCTCCCACTGCTGCAGACCAAGTCTCTGCCGTCCCCTCTTGCTTGCCCATACCACCTCAGCTTTCCCGAGCCGGGTGCAGGAGGCTGGGCAGCAGGGCGGGTTGCTGCTTCTGCCGGCTCTCCTGCCTTCTCTCCCCTCCTCAGCACCCCGGCACCTGCAGCCGTGCTCTGGTCGGAGGGATGCCCTCTGCAGCGCGGGCAGGGAGCCTGTACGGGAGGCTCCTCCAAAGCACAGTTTGTCCCATTTAGGGTGGGAGATAACGTGGCAGTTAGTGTAAAAAGCAGTGTTGGTTTAAATTGTAAGTGCTTTGAGGGCAGGGCCTGTCTTTTATGTGTGTACATGTGGGTGTGTATTTTTATACGATTCCTAATGCAAGACATGCAGTTAGGAGCTTTCTGTCCTGTGGTAGCTTAGAGAAGTGTTTTTGCAGATCCACAGAGGTGGATGGTGATTCTGATCTGAACACTGGGGCTATTTAGAGACACAACTTGCTTTGGGCCTCCGAGCACAAGTATTTTCCTCCCATTGTCACCAAACAGCGTACCCCGATGTATTCCAGGTGCAGCTGTGGTGAGCTAACTGTAAGAGCATGGCCCCATGTCCAGAATCCTTTTGGGGTGGGTTCCTTGACCAGTTTAGGAAGAGAAAGCTGCATTGCACCCTCCATCAATCAATGACCAAGATGCCATCATCAGTCACCTTTCACCCTCAGTTTTGGACAACGAAACAATTGCTTGCACTACAAAGAACTGGATTAGAAAACAGACCTTGCTCTTCATGTGTGCTGTAGATAGAAGAGAATCTGAACTCAGCAAAATTTTATTTTAAGCTTGATGCTCTTTTTTTTGTTCTTTTTTCTTTTGTCTTTTTTCTTTTTTTCTATTTTTTCTTTTTTTTCCTTTTTTTCTTTTTTTTCCTTTTTTTTTTTTTTTTTCCCCCCCCCCCCCCCTTTAAAAAGAGATAGGAATATATTTTTAAGCCTTTGCAGGTGCATGTTGAAGCTGTATTATGTTACAGGGATAAGTCAATGGTGAAATTTTTTGTTTCTGTTCCTTTGGCGTACCCTTAACTTAGTCAGTTTTGTGCTAAATTTCCACATTTCTCATGAAATTCGATGGACTGTTCTGCAGCTCCTAGTATGTGATTTCACAGTTTCTCTATTTTGTAAACTTACTTTGTAAGCTTATTTTGTAAACTGAAATGTCCTTAGGAAAGGTTCAGGTCAAAGCTTAGGAATGACTCCAACAGTGAGAACAGACGTGTGCTGTGTTAGACTGCATGGGGGCTGTGGAGTCTCCATCACTGAAAGGCTTTAGTAACAGATACAGCTGTAAAGAATGACGTAGATGTTGCTGGCTCTGCCAAGACAGCCTCTTGACGTCTTTTTTTCCCCCCATGATTTCCCTGATATCTGGATAATGCATTACATTTGTTTAACACACTTAATCGCTTGTGTTTCCTTGAAACTCAAGATCAGATTCCAGCATCAACTGGGAGAACATCCTGACACTCTGCCATCATGGTTCTGGGATGTCTAAACTGACCGACCCTGGGCCTCCAGCTGTCACAAGAGAGTGCTTAGTCACAGGAGTAGTTTTGACACCTTTGATTACATGTCCTACGCTCTTTTTCCCAAGCCATAAAATACTCACTGGGGAAGTGTTACCATGAAACTCCTCTTGGGGACAGCAAGTAGAAATCTTCCTTTTTGCTTGCCAGAGTAAATGGAGATGAGGATTTTGTTCTTATTAGCTACAAACACGAATGAGAGAAGGCTGCAAGGAAAAGTCATATCCTGTGCATAGCCCTGAGGTCTCTGATGAAACAAAATGACACAAAATTTACAGATGCTAAAAATAGTGATAAGATCAGTTTGATGTTGCATTTTGTCTTCCTCGTATAATACAGTAAAATGGCCTGTAATTCACACTGCAAAATTGGCATGCATGGCTCTCTGAAGATATCATCTTCGTTGTATGTCTGCAGTGGCCAGAGTTACAAGCCAACCCACTACAATGCTACAACGAGCCATACAAACAAATAAATAGGGACAAATAACACCAGCTGCTTGCGGGCAGCTGCCCACTCTCAATCTGTCTTGCTTAGGTTGCGAGCTCTTCAGCATAGGAAACCTTTTGTGCCTTGTACAGACTTAAATTCACCCCTGGTGCTTAGGAAGGTAATAGATTATGTTAATTTTGTTTAATACATTATATAAAATGTGATTTTTTAATTCAGAGATCTAACTTTTAAGTCCTTGCTGACAGTGACATTAGTACAGACTTAGAGAGTTTGTTTGCAGCTCTGTCTTCAGCCTGGTGTTTTAAGCTGAGTTCTCGTGGCCTGTCAGAGGTAGTTCCTGTAGCATGAAAATGCTTTGGAAAATATGTATGTATTGTGGTTTATTTACAATCTTTGTATGCGTATTTCGTCTGTTAGTGCTAAATGGCTTTTTGGACGGTGATTGTAGCCATGTCACTAGCTGGGTGGCTTCACTGTTTCTTTCCTCCTGTTCATTGAATACTGTCAGCTTTTGTGTCTTTCCCCTGCTCCCAACTTGTTTGGCTTTCAGACCCTCTGTAACTCTGGAGTCTGCAAGCAAACAATTTCTTCCTTTAAAATGAAAAACAAAACCCAGCCTAGGGGAGCTACACTAACTTCTGACCATCCGTTAGAAGGTTAGTAATATCGCTACCTTGAACTGTGGCTTCATTTTTGTATTTCATGCAGCAGCTCCTCCGTGTTGTTTATATTCTGGTTGAAGGGGATCTTCCTATACCAGGATGCAATAGGAACGTCATTTTTCCTCCAACATGAGCAGATGTCCTATCTGCAGTATTAGCAATAACATTGCCCCTTCCTGCTGGTGCAGATGTTGTTGGCAGGCTAGAGCTGAAAGCAAAGAGGGGGCGTGTTTCAGCCCGTGCCATTCAAGGCCATCAACATCAATGCTACCTATGCACCTCCTTTTCTACGTGCACTCTTTAGTAGTGGCTATCTCGGCTAGCGGGCAGGAAGTTGCCCTGGAACACAAATTTATTTCCTTTCTACTTTACGTACGGAGGAGTGCTTCCAAAATCTCTGTTATTCTCCTCTGTCTTGAACCTTTGCGTTCTCTAGATTCATTTACATTAAACCCAAATTACAAGTGGTGTGTTACCATATTGAGGAAAGGGGTGCCTGAACTGAATCTGGCACACATGTAAGTGTAAATCTCCCCACTCTTAGGTTTCAGGGCACAGCCCTGTGCAAGCGTCCCATCAGCAATTATTGCATTCTTTTTCCTTTTTATAGGAGGTCACTATCAAATCCTGTGACACATTTCTATCACTAATCTGGCAGGCTGCCATTCAGACCACAGGAAGCCCAGGAGGGAAGAATATACACTTAGGGCCTTATTCCATCTTCATTATTCCCTACACCAGCAGAATTCCTTAAAGTGTCTGGAAGTTTGATCTGAATGGAAAGTATTTTGCCTGAATAGCACCCCTTACTGAGGCATTGTCACCGAGTCACAAATTTAGATGAGTGTTGTGGCTAGCAGTTTAATCTATACTGCGTGGCCGTTTTTTCACACCAACGCAGGGAGTGCTAATCACTTCTAACAGTCTGGCAGGGTTGTCTGGCAGTGAGGGACTTCTTGATTTGAGAGCTGGACACTGAGGGGAAAAACCACGGTTCCTATTCAAGAGTTTATCTCAGAATTTATTCATTTTGGCAACAAGGATAATATTGTATTTTAATGGTTTTCAATGGGAAACACAACTTTACTAAAGGAGGAAAGCCAGGGTTCCGTTCACAAAAAATATGCAAAAAAACTTGTGCTTTTTAGGAAAAGGAACAAAGACAAAACTGCGATTTGTGCATAAAAAATAACAATAAATGAAAATCGTAAATGTCAGGCAGTATCCATAGCTGTCAGTTAGATGATAATATGGAAGCCTTACACTCTTTTCCTATCTGCTTTTTTGTGCCTTAGTGTATTGTACTTAAAATGACTACTAATCTTGTATGTTATTGCTGTATAGAGACCTACAGAGAGACAGTAACTTTGTTTTTGTGTTTGGATCGTTGCCAGTTTGTTGGCTACTATTATCACTTGTGATTTCATGGAGCTATAATTGTTGGGAAGTAACTTTAACCAGCAGTGCTTAGCTGCATTTCTGTATTAATAAATATCTCAGGGAGTTCTAGTCATTTTTTGGGTGTTCGTTCAATGTTGTCTTCTCCTCATTTCAGGTTATTGAAGGAAAGCTGGCTCCTTTCTTGGGGAAGGTGATCAAGTTTGCCACCTCTCATGTGTACAGCTGCAGCCTTTGTAGTCAAAAGGGTTTCATCTGTGAGATTTGCAACAATGGAGAAATCCTTTACCCCTTTGAGGACATTTCTACAAGCAGGTACTGTAATGTCAGTCGTGCATTTGACTTGCGTATCATATCCTTGCGGATTCTCAGCCTCGTGACCTCTTATTTAAATAACTAGGGACTGGATCCTACTCATGCACATTTCTGGGCAGCTACACTAGATTACTGGTCCAGGGAGGCCACCATGAGCAGACTTGGAAATAGATGGGAAGAGCTACTTCCCAAAGCCCTGTAAGTCTCAGAACAGCTGTTCAAAAAGGGAAGAGTCCTCAGTAGTATCACACAGGGTGATTTATCCAAAGCTCTTCTGAGTTAGCAAAGTGTCCTGAAAAGCCAAATGGATTCTCTGGAGTGGTCACAGACATCCTTCTGGTACCTGATGTCACTGAGCCCATGATGTACTGGGATTGTCCATTATAAAAATGATAACCACCTGTTCTGAAGTGTTTTCCCCATGAAATGTTATGACTAATTCTCTGCTCTCTGTGTGTGTACTCCTCTGTGCCTATGTATGCAAGATTTTTTTTTTTTTTAAATGGCATTGCTGTTCTCAGGTGGCTACAAAATAAATATAAGTGGATGCCAGTCCTAAGCTAAACAAAATAACCTTTATTTCACATTATATGGAGTGCTGGATGCCAGACCAGGGACAGGAGTTGCATGGAAAACCTAGAAGCAAAATGCAGGAAACCAGAGCAGACTTGGCAATGCAGCAGAGTTACTACTCTTTTTCAAAAATGCCTTGGATTTTGAATAAAGCAGAGAGTTTGTTGTGTGTGGCTTTTTTTTTTTTAGCTCAACAGAAAGACAGTGTATCTGACAGCACAGCATTCCTCAATAGATAAGTACTTTTCTGTCTGTTTCAAATACAGTCATTTTAATTTGTTCTCCAAAGTGTTCCATTGAAGGGGAAAAAAAAAAGAAGAGCCACCTTTGGAAACAATCAGGACCAGCCTGTTAAAACAGCTTCGTTAAGAATCTGATTCCCCTGTGTGCACAGAGATGTTAAATTACAAGTAACTAAGGACTACTCTTCGGGGATTTTCAGCCTGACCTGAGTTTCAAAGACTGCACATGCTTTTTCCAGACTCTCATTCTAAAAAATGCATTGACAAAGCAGTGGACATAAGCTAAACAAGGTGTGCAGCTGAGCTCTATAAATGGTTTTCAAGAATGTATCTAGGGTGCATGGTGAGATAGGCTGAGTTAAAAAGAGAGAGACTAAGATGACATAAAACATAAGATGTCTATTGAGACTGTATAAAAAGAGATTGAAGATATTCCCAAAAGATTGATGAGAACATGTAAGAGCATTTGGGAAGACAAGTTTACTTGAAGTGTCTGTGCATTTGATTTGTCTGAGGGATTTTTGGTCACAAAAACGTTGTTGGGTGTATATCGTTCCCCCGCCCTTCAGCTGAGATCAGACATACCTTGCAATTACAGAGTTTAAAACCTTCTGGAATCAAATAGTATTTGTCAGCAGTTCAGTGAAAGCCAAAAGAAGCTGCTCTAGCTCCTGTTTTTATGTGAATTAGAAGCCAGAAAAGACTTTTTTGTTCATGTTTCACAAATGTGAAGTCATGGTTGATGTCATGCCAAAGACAGCGGTCTTTGTTAATGATTTTAATTAAAACACAATCAGCATGAAAGGTTCTCCAATATTTCTCTTTCTTATGTTGTCAGAGGTCATTCTGCTTACTCCTTTTGTACTCCTTATCACTAAACCTTGCTTTTATCCCCAGCATTTTCCATTTCCCTTCCTAGTTAGTTTTCTCATCTCGTTACTGCTCGTGTGTGTACATGCACCTCTGTGAAAATAACCAGGTTATTTCAGTTCCATGTTTTTGCTCTTTTCCACCTTAGGCTGGAGGCAAGTCATGCCTCCAGAGGAGCTTGTGTGTTTTACTGTGCAGCTCCATCAGCTGCAAAGCAGTGAGGGAGAAGACCAGGTAGAGGGGTTTTGTGTTTGTTTCCATCTCTTACAGATGAGAGAGATTTCTGAGGTGGGCGTGCTGACCACTACAATGACAAGTGTAAGGTGAGGAGGCTAGTTAGAAATAGGTAGATGTACAGAGTAACCTGTGGCAGGTGGAATGGCAAGTCACAAAAGGTTCATGTGAAGACTTGCAATTATACCTGAAATTTCTGATGACGTGTTCAGCTTTTGTTGTTAGTTAAGTGTCATACAGAGCTCTGAGTAAACAGTTAGTTCAGATTTGTGATTTAGTTGTGCTATTCTGAGTCCACAATGTGCAGTGAGAATTGACTGCAATTCCCTTTCTCCATCCTGGTTTTCTGGAATTGCTGTCTACAGCATAGTATTCACATTTTGTACTCGAGACTAGACTGCCAAGTACCCTGGTCGTAGCTGCTGAGTTAGGGAGGGAAGAGTAGCTGAGCTCTGAAGACTATGTTTTTCCTTATTGCTCTTGAGTGTTGCTCATTCACTTTTGAGCGTGCTGCTAATTCTCCCAGCAAACTGGGCTGTTAGGTTAGATATATTCAGAAGTGGGTGCATGACAGCTTTTGCAAACTTCACCTCTCTGTTGAATGTTTGAAAAGTGAAGTCTGTCTGTGTGTTGGTGTGGTGTGTGTGTCTGTGTTGAGCTGGCATTTGTTTTTCTGGCTACCTCCCTGACCTTTCTCGTTCTTTGGAGGGAAGAGTGACAGCTGTCAGAGAGGCCATTACAATTCCAAGGTGGTTCTCAGCTGACTGTTACCTTTCCAACTTCATGATCTCTTGGGTCAGCTTTGAGGTGGAGAGATTGTTTCTCTCCAAAATATTCTCAGCAGTTTCTGGAGCTGTCTTCAGTAGGAATTTATGAAGGTTGGGTTGTCTTTAGATAGATACTGCTGAGAGAAAAGGAGGGCCCCCCTTGAGGGCTGGAGTTTCTCTTTGGTCAGGTTATTTGCTTGAGAGTCATTTTTGTCAGTCCTTGAGCAAACAGAGTGAATACCTGGGTTATGCACTCCTCAGGGTTTGAATACACATATATTACATACCCTTCTCTCACTAATCAGCATGACACATTCCTTTGTTGGCAAACGGTTCCAAACCAAACACAATCAGTTCACTTAATTAGCAGGTCTGTGGGCTGTGCTTGGCAGGCTCTTTACATCCTGCTCAACAATGCAATGCAACAGTTTGCTGCCTTGAATGTAAGGGTGGGCTCACAAAGTCATAAGCTTTCTAATGATATTTCCTTTCTGTGGCTTTTCTTGGGAGGTGGCCATTCTGCACAGAGCTTAATGAAAGCTGTGATTCAGTAGTTAAACAATTTCTTAAAAATTGCCCCATCCTTTTGGATGCCTCTTCCAGTCAGTTTGATTCCTCTGTCCCCCATTCTCCTCTTTTCTGTCTTACCCGTATTTATATAACAATTCATCAGGGTTCTTTCTAAATTTCACAATTTTGGCATCGTTTTGACGGCCTTTAAATCGTGAGAACTATATTTAAAGCCTCCTGAGTTAATTGCACATTTCGTGGAGCAAATTGCCAGCTAATGTAAACTCTCACAGCTCTGCTTTTGCTGGAGCTCTGGCAACTTAACCTGAGCATCTACCTCCTGTTTTATTTCTTGGACTGAATTTGCCCCAGGCTTAAATTTAGCAAATAAACATATAAAATTATCCTATTATATCACTAATTTTATTTTTTACAAGTGTTGTGAAATGAGTTTAAATATTCCTGGTTATAAATTGGCTTGTTAGAGCTATCCTTGCCCATTTGTTAGCAGCCAGGCACTGCTATTCAAGTTGTTCTGATATTGCTTGTTCTGCATTAACGTGGTGAAAAGTTTTTGTTTCTTTCTCCTAAAATAAAAAAAAAAAAAAGCAGAAGTGAAAAGAAAATGCCTGTATAGTGGTACTGTTGTCTGTAATATGTGGCTGTATTTGTTTTATAACCTAGAACAATTTTTAACAAGTTTTAAATCTTAAGCAATGTTGAGAGAAATACCATTGGAACAAGAGTAGAATTACGCATTAAAAAGGGGTTTCTGTCCAATTAGATAATTAAGTAATTACAGTTATGGTTAAGATTATTATATGCTACCCAGTTAATAAAGTTTTGGTCTTGCCTGTGTGTTGGCATCCTAGTGACTACTTTCACAGGTAATTTGTTGTGTTTTGCTGGTAAAGCTACTTGCTTGGTTAAGAACTATTTAGTCAATTCCTTGCCTTCTATATGGTGACTGTAGATGTATGTGAACCATGGAGAGTTGCTCTTTCATGTTTGTATTCATTTATCAAGGCTAAACTGTTTCCACTTTGCAAAGTTAAATTGTTCTGCAGATCAGTTAAGACAGGTAAACCTTTTAGGATACAAACCAGAAGACCCAAGTTTAAAACAGACGTGCCACAGAACGGGCTTGACTATATCAACCAGCTTGGATGCCTCTATAATCTTTGGCTACCATCCTGATAAGACCTATGAATATACTTAACTTTACACATAGCGAGAAGTCTTACTAAAGGCTCTGAGGCTGTGCTTAGCTCTATGTGCATGCTAAAGTCTTTGCAAGATTACAGCTCACTGTGTTATGGATTCTGTGTCACTGGACAAAACCAGCTTTGAGCGTCTGGGAGAATATTAAAGATAGATACTAGGTGGAGAGACTGAAATACGTAGTATAGAGCATTTCCAGGAAATACCTTGGCACAGGTCAAAGGCATCACTCGAAGTACATCATTTTCCCTCTTGCTTTGATTAGTTTGTTTTATGCTAGACAGCCTTTCCCCAAGCCCAGTTCACCTGAGCTGTGCTAGTAGTTTAGTACCTAATTTTTGAAAGAGCTTAGCTTATCAGATGTTGGTAGTTGGTTCAAGGCACCCTGAAGTGATCTGCTCAGCACTTTCTTTGAAGAAACTTAGGCACCTGAGTAGATGTTAAGTTCTCTTGATAATTTAATTTCACCTGAATCACTCAAAACTGGTCAAAATCTTCTGGCCCAGATCTTCTGATTTTTGTCTGTGCAGGGTAGCGCAGTAATGTTATCTAGAATACATAAAAAGAAAGAGATAAAGTATACTGGCTTTTTTATCAAGCATTGTATTTTGGAACTGAATTAGCTTTAGAGGTTGGTTTTACCTGCCTCATGTCAGAGTGATATTAACTAGAATGTTCAGCATAAGGGCAGATATTTATTTCAAGTAGGAAGGTCTCTGCAGTGCTGCCTTGTGCTTTCCCTGCTGATGGCTGAACGTGGCAGCCATCTTGCTTCCGGTTTCTATTTTGCAGCTTCCCTGCTGTGCCTTCTTCCTCACTCTAGATATTTCCAACTTGCCAGTCAAGACCTTTTAATTCTTCCTCCTCCTTCCTCATGCAAATTCCCCTTTTAAGATAGACTTCTCCATCTCCCAAATACGGTTCCTTGTAGACCAGACAACAGCTTTTCAATTGCTTTTTAGTCCATGAAAGCCAACACTGCCAACTCTTAAGTGCTCAGAAATTCTAAGATTACCTTAAGAATCTTGTTGTTTATATACTGACTTTATTTTTTTAAATGTTAAGATCCTTTTTTCCATCTTGGGTCCAGGTAGGCATGTCTTCAACATTATGGCAGAGCTACAAAGTCCAGGTGCCTTTGCCTTTCTCTTTTATTAAAAGCATAAATCCTGGCTTAATCACAGGATTTCCAGACTTGAGACTTACAGAAAAATGCAAAATAGTAGAATCGTGCAGTCAAATCATAACGGTTGAGGGCAGTATGTTAATATTACTGTTATTAGTATTGCCTGACTCTTTGCTTTTAGGTCTTCAACACCACTCTGTCAATGCAGTTCATTAATAATAGGAGAGGTAGAGGGGCGAAGTCCAGTTCATGGCGTGGCAGCCAGCAGAGGCAGAGGATGTATGTCTGAGCAATGTAAACACCTGAATCTCTGTGGCATTTCAGCCTCTCCAGTGGTTTGCAGTAGTAGGATCTACCATTTGCAGGGCTTTTCCCCTTTCCAAAGTAACTTAGCTCCACTGACTAAAGTGTAATCACGTGAGTTTCAGATTAAATGTTTTAATACTGATTTTAGTGTCCCTTTACTGATCTCTTGTGAACTGCTGTGTACAGGTCACATTACTTGGCTTGGGATCTCTGGACTTAGCTTGCAAAGTGCAGTACTGAGGTTGACAGTCAGTCCTTAGTTCTCCTGCTGGATGCAAGTATGGAAACGTACGTAGATAAGTGTAGCATAAATCCCTGCAGCCACAGCTGGGGGGGAGCTGAGGACATGCTTCCCTCCTTAATCAGGAGCAACAGAGCTCTGCGACGAGGGGTCTGGGAGCTGCAGGATCCCTTTGCTCCTGCTTGACCCTGCTGCCGTGCTCTGGTGCGGTAACAGCCTGTGTACAGAACTGTCATGGGAAGATATAGCAGGTGGTTAAATCAAGCTGTTCTTGTTCAGCCCCAGCCCATAACAAATTGTTCTGTGAGCACCCAAAACGAAGGCCTGCTCTGCAATTTCTCTGGGTCTAGCAATGGAGCAGTTGACACTGAGGCTCTCCCCCGCTGGTGGAGCACTGGTGGTTTTCTCTCCCCCCCCATTGAGCTGCCCGCTTTTCCCCTCATTTGTGAGGCTTTAGTATCTCTGACCACTTTGCACACCTGTTGGATGCAGTCGACCTTGGCAGTGGGTCCTGGCATAACAGGACAAGGGGCAAGAGACGGCGCAGACAGGGAGGCACCCAGTGGCAAGCCCTGGGCGGCCGTGCCAGGATAGGGGCTTATTCATTCGTCCTCCCACCTTGCCTGGGGCACTTCTCCAGCAGCTCAGTCTAACCTGTGCAGGGTAAAAGGGAGCAGACCCTGGTCTGGTAGCTTTCATGCAGGGACACCAGGTAGTGTGTCATTCAGCCATCCTGGGGTGGCATTACTAGAGCAGCAGTGGTGGTGGCCACAGATGCTGCGTCAGGCTGTGTTTGGGCTGGTCCCTGCGGCTGTGCCAGAGGTGCGAACCGCAGGCGCTCTGCTTGGTGAGTCCCATCAGTGCAAGCTGGTGGTCGCTGTACACCCCTATCTAGCTGCCACCTGTAAACAGCTCACCCCTCTGCATCGTTTCCCCCAGCACACGATCTGGGCCGATGGTTGGCAGTTACAGTTATTTCCACTGTTTCTGTACCCTCCGGGGCCAGCCCAGGACCCAGCCGTGCCATTAGAAATGAGGAGCATCTTCAAGCTCTGCTGGCATATCAAGGGTAACCCCTGTCTGATGAGCAGGTATATGTAAAGGAAAACTATGATTATGCCTTGAATCACTGCTGGCTCCCTGAACACTGAATTAATCATTTAGAGTGAATTTCAGACATGTAGCAATTTGAGGGGCTGGATAGTGGGCTCTGCTCTGGTTTTGTTTGGCCTTTTTTTTTTTTCCTCTTCAGAGGCAAATTTTTCAAAAGCAAGTCTGAAGTATTAACAGTTTTTAAGTATGGTATTTAAAAAAAAAACAAACCTGTGTCTAGTAAAGACCCTAAGTGTGTCATACAAGGCATTATCTTAACAAGCTCCTTATAGGGATAAATCAATGTCATGTTAGTGCCAACTTTCTTCCATTCATTTACTACATGGGCGTCACTCCCTAGGCAGGCTCCTTGCATTGGTTCCTAGGCAACTGTAATAATATTGCTGCACGTGTGTGTCAGGCATTGATTGCCTTTGGGGCTTTGTGTTGTGAGTGAACACAGGCTAGTTTCCCTTTTCTTTGTGTTCTGCTAAAGTCTCTGAGAGTTTTGAAGGGCGCGTCTGTGATATTCACAGCTGAGCAATTCAGCGATACTTGCAGACAGGCACATGTGCATAGCATGGGATGGTCATCATGCTGGAATCCCTAGGCAAGGCTTACTTCAGCTACTGTGGTTTGCTCTTTGGGGTTTTTTAATAGCCAAGTTACAGGTGGCTTAGTATTTTAGATGCTTGGTGAATGTACAGCATCATCTAGAGAAAACATAATGAACAACCCTGGTTTATCTTGGTTTTACTCTGCATGGAGGGAAGGAAAGAAAACCAAGAGTTCTAGTCGATGAAGGGTTCAGCCCTAAATCAAATCCTTACTGAAATTCCTTTCAAGGGATTACTCACTTGAGCAAATGTGTGCAAGGTCTAGCACAGGGGAAGTGGGTTTTTCAAATGAAAAAATGAAAGTTAATGTATGAAATTACAACAGAAAGGATGCTGGGCGAATATGGCACTGCAGTGAGACAGGAGAGTTCTTTGCCCTGCTCGGCTCTTCTAAGAGCTCCTGGCTGACCTTGAGCAAGTCAGTTCACCTCTTGTTTCCCATTTGTGAGGTGGGAATGGCGGTGTATCTGTCATCCACCATTTGTTCATTTTGGGGACGAACAGCATAACCATGAGCTGCTTTGATTCCCCACTTGGTGTTTGGAAGCCAGACAGGTACAGCCCATGTGCGTGGTACTGATGCTGTCCTAATAAACCTTGCCAGTCCCAGCAGCTTCACCCCAACACGGTCATGCTGGTCAGTCTGTCAACCTGTAACGTTCCTAGGAGACAAATAAAACTGTCTTTCAGATGACATCCTGGGCCACCAGTTGATCATCCCTGGTTTATTTTGTCTGCTTAAGGTGGAAGGTTTTTGAGGCCTCTCTGTGTTGCACCCCCCTCTTTGGGCACCTGATCTTACCCATGGGCACCTAAATGGTGGTGCAGTACAGAGGAGAAATGTGAGTATAATCAATTGGTTGTGCAGAATCTAGAATTACTTGAGCCATAAGCCTGTGAAATACATGTGGGAAGCATGAAAAGAATTTGCCAGGATTTACAATTTACCAAATACTGATATGTATATGTTTCAAATGCTCAGACTTAATGGGAGATACTAACATTGGCATTTCCTCAGCATACAAGGAATGATTTTATGCTTTTAATGTAGAAAGGCTTTTCTTTTATAACTAGTAATGATAATAATAAGAGCATTATAATGCCTGTCTGGCTGTGGAAAGCTTTGCCCTTTCTCTTTTACACTTCTCAGTCCAACAGAAATTATTTAGAGGATTGAATAATTCTCTGCAGTTTTGTCACTCTGGTGTTCAAACAAGTAAAACAACCTTAAAACATAAAACACCCCTTATAGTCTGAACAGAAATTGAGTTGGTCAGGAGAGAGGAAAAATAGAAAATGCTGAAATAGAGAGGAAGCTATTTTAGATGCCTTCTTAGAAGACTGAAAGTCTGTGTGAAAACAATATGCAATGTTCACGAATTCTTCAAATAATGTTTGAAAAATAGCAAGATGCGGTTAATTTCTCTCCAGAGAAATAAAAGCATTTTAGAATACTAAAGCTTGAAAACAACAGTAAAGAAAAACTGTGACTCTCACATGTGGAGATAAAATTAGATGTCAGGATTAAGTAAGAAGCAATCTGTTTGTAATATTCTAAGGAGGAATATAATTTTGGTGGAGTTTTTGGTATCACTGGAAAGCTTCTCCCAGTGAGATTAGGATGGTCAACCAGTTGACATATGCAGGGTCAGTTAAGACTGACTGTATTTGACATGATAAAAGTAAAGCTGTAGGTGGTTTGGGGTAGTATAGCTCCATCACTTTAAAGGGACTAACTTGCCATTTGCCCAAAGGCAGAGCAAGATCAGCATTGCCCCCCTGCCCCGGTGACTGAGTCTCTTTAGCAGTGAGAGGATACAAGCATGCGGTGAAGGCTGACCCAGTGTCCTGGTTTCAGCTGGGAGAGAGTTAATTTTTCTTCCTAGTAGCTGGCATAGTGCTGTGTTTTGGATTTAGTAGAAGAATGCTGATAACACACTGATGTTTTAGTTGTTGCCAAGTAGTGCTTACACCAGTCAAGGACTTTCTTTTTCAGCTTCCTATGCTCTGCCAGGTGCGTGAGAAACTGGGAGGGGGCACAGCCAAGATCGTTGATCCAAACTGACCAAAGGGCTATTCCATACCATATGATGTCATGCTCAGTATATAAACTGGGGGGAGTTGGCCGGGGGGCAGCAATCGCTGCTCGGGGACTGGCTGGGCATAGGTTGGCGGGTGGTGAGCGGTTGCATCACTTGTTTGTTTTTTTTTTCCCCTGGGTTTTGTTTCTCTCTCTCTCGTTCTCCTTTTCATTACAATTTTATTATTATCATTATTATTGTTATTATTTTTCAATTATTAAACTGTTTTTATCTCAACCCGCGAGTTTTCTTTTGCCCTTCCGATTCTCTCCCCATCCCACCGGGGAGGGTGAGGGTGAGTGAGCGGCTGTGTGGTGCTCAGTTGCCTACTGGAGCTAAACCACAACACCCAGGTATCCTCTCTACCTGCCCCTGGGGAGAGCAAGAGGCAGCTTGCCAATTCAGAGCACCATTCTTCCAGGCGGCTGTTTTGTTGTCATCTGCACCCTGCGATTGGGGCTGGGAGTACATCAGCCTTCACTGGAGAAAGCAGAAAATAGGTCTTCAGAGCGGCAGTCAGGGATGGGGGCACCAGAATGGACCGACGACGGTCACGATGGCTGCCGGCACAGTGGACTCTGAGATCCGGGGCTGGCTGTTTGCACTGCCTCTGGTCAGTGCCTGACACTGTGGGGCCCTGGGCAGAGCTTCAGCTGTTGCACCAGCTCTAATAAATAGCAGTGCAGACATTTCTTCTCTCTCTTTTGGTTCTGAGCGATGTGAGAGAAGTTTGTTAATTTTTTCTACTGAGCTTATTTCTGACAAATTAATTCATATTAATTTAAACACCATCAATCTTTGTTTTCTCTGCTGATGGGCTTTGACTGGGGAGAGCAGGTGTGCTGGCTCCTCTCTCATCCTGCTCCATCCATTTCAGCAGCAATTTCTGATAAGTTTTGTCACCTCCGTGCGTACTGTGGAGAAATACTGGGCGAGTGTAGGGAGTGGCAATGCAAGAGCACAAAATTACACTCCTCATCAATCATTACCCTCTAGCAACTTCCAGGGCACTGTACATTGCTGACTAACAAGGGAGAATTAGCTTGATAAAATCACCATTAGTGTCAGTTCAGAATGATGTAAAGTTTTAAAGACGCTGCTGTCCTCTCTGTCTCTCCCTCTGTCTGTTCGTGGAGATCCCAGTCCAGCAAAGCACGTAAGCACATGCTTAATTGTAGGCAGATCAGTAATCCCAAAGAAATCACGGGGATATGAGTCCTAAGCATGTGTTTATGTGCTTCACTGAATCGGGGCCATAACGCACGCTCTCCAAGCACAGAAATGATAAATATCTCTGTTTCTTGATTCAAAACCAGATTTAGACTTACTAGCTGGACTTAGAAATGTGACAGTCAAGTTTTACTGCAAGAGAGCATAGTGGTTAGTAGATATACGGCATTATACTTAGCCTCTTTAACCTTCCTTTTCTTACTTGTTATTTGAGTTTTATCAGTTTATGCTAGCTAGAAATGTGCCTCTGTAAACCTCTGCATAGCTTTTTCAAAGCTCTGCATTTACTAAATTTAGACCATGTTTGGACCCATGCATAAAACTAAGTGCAGCCAGATCAGGAACAGTTTTTTAAAAGTTACAGGCAAGATGCAGATGCAGCTAATACAGCTAACAGGTTGTATTAGCTTATGGACTTCTCTCAGTATTGCCAGACTGCATACCAAATACTACAATTTGCCTTATGGCTTCTCAGTGTTCGGGGTTTTTTTCTTCACGTTTTCAATTTTTCTTCACAGTCTTGAAGAGAACCTTATTTCTAAGAAAAAAAGAAAAAACACAACAAAAAGCTCAAAGCAAACAAACAAAAAACCCACTAGAGATATGACAGTGGACACTTGGATTCTTATATAGTCATTTGATTATGATAGCTGAGAAAAAGGAAAAGTGCGAGGCATTTCGAAACTTCCCACAGAATCACCAGGGTGACCAGCGCCCCTCATTTGTATTTCAAAATTGTTCTAAAGTTTGATGTTTTGTTGCTTTCATTATTTGATTATCCAGCTGGAATCTAAGACTTTGTACCTCTGACACTGTCATCCTTTTATTTTTTTCATTTGGTTACAAAGCTGTAGTTACTCATCACTAGATGAGTAACTACAGATAGTTACTTGCATTGAAAGGCTGAGAATGTCCATCTGTTCAGTTGTAGCCCACTCCACGATCACCAGATATTTCATTGCTCCACAGCCATCTGGAACTGGAGCTTGATCTGCTGTGACATGACATCCATTGCCTCAGAGTGCCCCAAAAGTGATCCAGTCATCTTGTTGGAGCAGTTGACTTGTTTGAAGTGATAATATCACATTTGAGAACAGAATAGCACACCTTTGAATGCCAGAAGCTATAATTGTGTTGATCTAGTCCAATATTCCACAGGACACAGAGCAGAAAATGTCACCTACTTCTGTTTCATTTTTTACTTTGTGGAATGACTGCTTCTCCTGCTGTTGAAGTGGACTGTACCTTTACTCCTTCCACAACAGCTGACCACTGGAACTTCAGTGAGGAAAATGTCATATCTTGACTGTTGCAAATGCTCAAATATATTTTAGTGGAAATTAATATTGTTACTCTTCATTTACAAATCAAAGCAGCAAACTTGTCTTGCATAAAACAAAATTGATGTCTATTCTGTGATAGACCTGAATGCTAGTTAATAAGAAGATAAGTATTAATCATTCTAAACTTTCTGTCTGTGTAGCAGGAGTGCTGCAAACTGCAAACGGATACAAGTCAACTTATTTGAGTGGTCCTGAGTAGCTTGACACCAGCAGAGGTGTGGGCAAGCAAGTGTCTTTTACAGCTCCAGTCTTTTGAAACATAGCTCTCTTTGAGCTACCAGAACTGTGTGAAGGAATGTCTACTGCCTACAATCCATGTGAAGTCCATTGCATGCTCTGGTCCTATTTTGTCATTCAATTTTGACGCTAATTTGTGTTTGCAGGTGTGAAAGCTGTGGTGCTGTCTTCCACTCTGAGTGCAAAGTGAAGGCTGTACCATGCCCCAGGTGTGTGCGTAAAGAATTGCAGAAGAAGCAGAAATCCTTCTGGAGGCGACTGAATATGGACGAAAACTTTGAAGAGTCTTGCAACATGTTTGAGTTGTCATATCAGAACACATGAATTCCTTAAGGCAGTGGCCAGCCTGAAGAGAATCTCTTTCCCAGCTGCCAGCTCAAGCAACTTCTCAGCTTAGCCAGGCAGAAATCTTTTTGCAAAATATCTGACCTTCTTCATCTGTGAGTAGCAGCTGCCAAACTGCCCATAAAGCCTTGTTGTCTTTGGAATACCAATGGCTAAACTGCATTTTGTGTTGAAGTCCAGCCGCTAGCTCTCATACAAAATGTGGTTTACTTGAAATGCTTTAGGTCTAGCTAATTAAGCACCCAACTTCTTTTCCACCTCTGGAGAAGACTTTTCCTTAAGGCAGAAAATATTTGCTGTCATCACCACATTATTTTTTATGTTGTTCATTTAGAATTGATGAATCATCTACTTATTTATGTGTATTATTTATTTATTATTCGCCTTGGCAGAGGTTCTGGTGAGGTGTTTCACAGAACCCAATAGGGCAGGAATGATTTTTAAACCCACCTGCTCCTTCTGATGTGGACACATGGTTCCATTTCCTCATGTTTCGAGAGAGCTATTTTTAAAGGATCGGTGCATTTACATGTCACTCCTCCCTGAGGAAAGAAAAGTATCTCCCATCAAACCTTATTCAGGGTGCTTGCAAACATAAGATGCAGAATAATTCCTTCAGCTATGTTTGTATATTTATAATCACCCCAGTGATCTATTCTATACGCAGATAAGCAGGAGACTTGCTACTGTTTTTGTTCAGGCTGGGTGTGTCAGTCAAGCTCTGTCACTGACGTCCATTGAGTTTTACCCTGGTTATCCTTGATCTATGTGAGGCCACATCCTCATCTCCAGTAACATGATATTGGTTCTGACCTCCTGCTAGTCTCACATTTTAAGACATTTTAAGTGTCCACATTGGTTTTGTTTTTATTTCGTGAAGTTTACTTTAAATGTTTCTCTAACCTGAACCTGTTAGACTGATAGTTAGGAAGTGGTCTTGCCCACGTTAGTTAGAAAATACCTCCAAAATTGTGAAACACCAGTTTGCTGTGCTCATGTGCAATTTGTGCCCTGCGTTCTCTGCGAGCTCTAAGGGATTTCATACTTCTGTAGTGACTTCTGTGGTGGAGAGCGAAGTTCCTCGAGGTATGGTTCTGCTCCGCACACCTGGAACACAGGGAAGTATTAAACATGGTAAATTACATACATTGTGAAAGGGGAGTACGTGATGGATTTAATTGGGGAGATGTGTGTCATCACTGGCAGTATGTTTAATTCATTGCGGCTTCACCTCCAGTGAGCACTTAGAGATCCTACTCCCTCCAATCCACATTCTTAACTCTTTCTCCAGACCCTGCAGTAATGTGTGTATTACATACATATGAAAGCATTCACATATATATGCACATACATCTATATACAGAAAACAAACATGGTTTCAGGAGAAAAAAGCCAGTCACATGCATGTGTATTTTTCCTCTCTTCTCACATAGGTTTGTGAAAATGCAGAATACTGATCTTTGCTTCCTATATAATCTGCAGGCTGTTGTATTCAAGGCAGAAAGCAGTCTTGATCGTTGAAGCACGTCACTAATTGCTGAAGTATTTTAAATAAAAGAACAGGGTACATCATGCTTACATTAAAAGGTAGAATACTACAACGAATTGCCATGTACTGGAATATAAGTGGTTACCTTTTCCAGCCTGCAGTCAAAGAAAGTAGCTGAATCTGAGCTTTCTCAAATTTGAGTGCCGCTACTATATATATAGAAGCATGTTTATATCTGTATACATTAGACAACCAGTGCCTTTCTTTTCCAGAAGTCCTTCTCACAGTGGGATTCTTTGGAAGGAAGTGAGGGTGTTTCCATGTTCTTGGCAAAGTAGTATAGGGATTCCCATATTTAATAAGCTTGGTGAGTCATGCACCTTTGTCAATAAAATTAATACTTCCCTTACACAGGGATGTCTCTGTCTCAGCTTACTGTTCCTCATGTGAAATGAGTTGCTTTCGGCTATCATCCTTAAAGATATAATGTTCCATGCAAGTCCATTCCCACGTGAAGAATTCCCTGCATGTTCACAAATGCAAACACTGGGGAAGTATTGTGGAATTAGTCATGCAAACAGGAACTGCAGTGGTACTGGCTGAATAAACAGTACGCTCCCATGTTTTTCAGCATGTGTCACTACAGCTAGTCCTGTGGCAAAGCCAGTAGCTCTGAAACTCAGAATCTGGCAGGTACTATTTTGAATTAGCTCTAGGCATAATGGTGGGTCATTAAAGAAAAAAGAGGTGGTGTTTTTCATATCATCATGCTCTGGTATTTAAGATACCTTACAGCACTGGTTCATGACCAGCTCAATTTAGAGAAGGCTGTTTGTGTGCACTGTCAAAAACCCTATGGAGTCAAGGAATCAAGGTTCAGACATTGCAAACTATTAGTTACTTTGGCAGGTGTCTTGATCTCCAAAGTACCAGTCGTGGGTGGTTAGATATTCTAGTTGAGTTCTGGAATAACAACATAGACAGCATTGGAGTTACTCTGGGTTTGTACAGGTGTTACAGAACAGTTTCTCTGCTGAGATTTACAGGAAAAAAGAGTATGTGGTCAACAAAACAGCTGGAATTAGTCATGAGTCCAGAACCACTGCCATTACTACTGGCAAAGAACAAAAGCATGTTGTTATGATGTGCTATCAGTGCCCAAAGCTTTATGTAAAAGGATACTGTACAATACAGATCAGATTGATTTCTTTAAAATCCAATGTTGTTCTAAACAAGCCAGTTCCTAAAATGGATACATGTTCATTTCTACCTTGGAAAAATAATATAGCTTCTCACGGTAGCTATAGGAGCAGACTGTAACGTGGAAGATGCTTTCCTCTCAGGGATGCCTAGCTCCTACCCAAAAAAAGTTATTCCATATGAGTGGGTAAGATAAAGTCTTCTGTCACTGCCTTTCTTAAGCATAATGAAAGGCTTGATCCTGCCCTCAGAAGGTGCCAGTGCAGTAGGAACAAGCCCTATTCGTTTTTCAGGATTGCAAGGCAAAAGAATAAACTGAAACTCCTGCTCACATTACTAACTCTCAAAAGACCCAAGTCTAAAAGGACAGTTTTCCTGCAAGAGCCATCTGCTAGTAGGAGACTCAGCCTAGGGTTCTGTAGGTGGTTTGGGTTTCAGACAGCTCTGTACCCTTGTGTGCTTGCCTCTGCTGTACTAACAGTGCTGCATGCTGGTCCCCAGTGCTACTCTTCCCATTCTGCAGCCCCTAGCCTACACGCAGCTCTGCTCTGCAGACTTCTGGGTGGGCATCAGCTGGCAAAGTACCTGGGGTCTTTCCACATTGCACAACTCACTTTCCCACACACACACAGAGAGGTGAAATTACATATTGGTACTTCTAGTCTCGTCCTACCCACGCGTGAAATAAATTAATTCACAATAGCATTTCATTGTGAATCACGAATAAAATGTGCTGTTTGTCTCCTTCACAGAGAAGGTGCTTTCATAGCTGATGGAGGAGGAATTGATCTGTACATCCAGTTACTGCTTTTGCCTGTACAGAACTTGTAATCAGTGTAGAAATAGGGTGCTTCACTGCAATGGACTATAGCCTGACCCTCTACAACTACTTAGAAACTACTCATCTCGGTTTAGTTAGTCTGAGATTATTTTAATCTCGGACACTGTAGAGATCCTTATTCAAGTCTCTTTTCCTCTTTGCCCTCTGACCCTCTAGCTTTCCTTTAATGGGGAGAAGGACCTACCTAGGGGATGCAAACTGCACCTTTTTTTATATTATCAACCTATAAAAGGAGAAATTTGGATCTCTTATGTAGAAATCTTTCCATTGCTTTTCTTTGTCTGTCTTGGGTAATGAAAAATGATGGCTTTGTGATGTGACACAATATCCTCACTGGCACATACCTATATGAGCTCATTGCTGGGATGATAGGAATTGGCGGTTGTGAGGGTTTCCTAGATAAGTGAGAGAAGGTACTTTTTGGTGAGGAACTTGAGTTTTTCACAGTACTCCACAGGCTCTGATGGCGCTGTTGGGAACGAATCATCAGGGTATCTGTAGACCTCCTCTTGTCAAGCCTTCTCTTAATATCAGGGTACTGCGTGTATTACAATGGATTGATGATAATGTCCTGAAAGGCTTAGGAGAAAAAGCAGAGGATGTCTGTTTACAATGAAACGGGGAAGCTGCACAGTTGTATTTTGCTTTTTCCCTGTAGCAACAGAAGCCACTGAGAGTTTCCTGGACTTCCCAAGCTCACGGCCTGGATTGCAGCTGACTGTTGATCTGTATAAAAGAAATGTAATCAAATCATCATCATAATCTTCTCCCTTCTTTTCTGCTGCTCAGCTGCAAGCCAGTTCCTTCTCTCTCTTTCGCTGTCTCTGCCCCTGTCTTCGCTCATAGTGCTGAGCGTACAGCTAGACTTTGAGCTTCATAGCTCATTGTGTTGCTTTTGAACCAGTCGAGCCTGATCATTCTCTCCTTCGTAATTTGCCTTCCAATTTTCCCTTCCCAGTAGGAGTGCCTTACAGTACTGTATATTAGTGTCTATCTTCCTGTTTTGGATTTCCTGTTTTAATCTGCTGTTCGATTAACTTGTAGGCTTAAACTGAAACTCTCCCGTGGCTGCGTGTGCTTTTTGCAGGGCAGCTCAGTAAATCAGTTTGCTTGTTCTGCCCTCATGAAGTGAGCTCTACAGGCTGCATATACCAGCTCTGAAGACACCAAGCTGCATGGAAACCCCTCACTTTTGCTCAATTTGGTGCCTTAAATTTTCAAAAGTGAAAGATTTTGTCAGGAATGCTCTGCCATGGTGCAGCGTGTTTGGCATTGGAGCTCAAAACCCTTGCTCGTAGCAGTTTCCGTCTTGCTAGGAGTGGTCACCATAAAACTTGTTTACTATCTGTGCTTTGAGAGGGAAATATGAGAAAGGGTAGCATGGATATGGCGTTGGGTTTTATTACCTGTATTTTGGAGACTAGCTGGGCTTCTCTTCAGCCAGAAATGCAGTTGTGCTTATGTGAGACCTTCAGGAGCTGTGCATGTATAATGTCAAGCACTGGGCATTAAAATGGGATCAGGTCACGTGCAATTTTGCTCCTCCTGGAACCGCTGGCCAGCCCACGCCATGTGGTGAGGGACTCCCGTATGGTGCTCCTTACCCGCATGGCACAGCTGGGTCCAGTGTTGTGGGAGTGAAAGCCTTTCCTCAAAGCTTAATTTTAATGCAGCCTGGTCCCTGAAGGCTGACCCAGTGAGGGTTTGGTTAGCATTACCTTAGAGAGAGGGTTAACCTGCTTAAATTTCAGCATTATTTGCTAAAGTATTGGCTAACTCTTCCAGCATGCGTCAGCACTGGGCACATGTCCATACTGACTGTGATCTTTTAAGTCCATGTTTGACACCAGTAGCAGGAATCCCGGTAGGCAATGGCAGTGCTGTTGCTGCATTTTAGCAGCGTAGTGAGGAGACAGCCCAGATGATAATGTGCAGAGTCCTTCTTACTTGAAAACCCTGGTGTGCACACTCTGGCTTGGGTCGTATCTTAAAATGCCAATTTCATCCAAATTCCTTAGGGTGGCCACTAATCCAAATCGCAAAGATGACACTTGTGGGCAGCATCAGAGAAATCCAGGCCTGGAAAGCTATCAGCTCTCTAGGACCAAAGTGTGTTGGGCCTCCTCTACATGCACAAGTGTCAGTGGCTCAATTATTTATTTATTCGTGTCTAATCCACACGTTAAAGCAATATAAATCCTTGAATATACAGCGTTGTTTTGGTGGAAAAAGGATTTGCTTCAGTTTTGCTTATGTGCTTGTCTACAAAGTCAATCTTGCTTAAACTAAAGTGTGTTTTCAGACTGATTTTTTAATGGCATTGATACCTGTGATATCAGGTTAGCTTATACCAGTCCCTTCTATACTTGAGCTAAGCAAAAGTAAGAATTCATGAGCAAAATGTGTGTTTGAAGGGCTTTAAGCGATAAAGGCAGCTTCCAAATCAACTTTAGTTCAGTCGAGGCAGTTAGAGGCTGGGGGAAGCCGGGTGTGAGCAGCAGAGCGCAGCGGCCGGTGCTGTCCCTGGCAGCCTGGGCTTTCCTTCCCACCGGAGCACCAGCTCACCTGCAGCACTTGCAATGGATTTTAGCATCACTGGCAGTGCACCCTGAGTTTTTGGAAAACCATTATGTTTGTGTGCTATTCTGTTAACTTATTGGCAACATCATGATGTGTGTTTCATTGTTCTTGTGTTTGTTTTGGGTTTTTTTACTTTTGACAAGGATTTTTTTAAAATTATCTGCAACTATTAGGCAATAGTCTTAATTTTTTATTGATGTGTAATAATGTTATAATTTAAATTCAGTGAGTTGAATTGCTTGTTGACACTTGAGCAGGGTTTATTTGGGTTCACTTGTGACAGCATCAGAGCACCAGTCCCTTGTGTATAAAGGCAACTCTCAATAAACACTAAAAAAAAGTTACTCGTCCTTTTTAATTTGTCTTCTGGTGGGTACTGCACCATGGGTAGGACAAGTTTTGAAAGAGTGCTAGTTTCCTTAAAAATGCTAATCTGCTGGTGAAAGTCTTCCAAATCTAAGCAAATCAAAATATTTACTGTTCCTGGGTCTGAGCCAGGAGGTGTCTGAAAATACTGTCAATGATTGCGTCAGGCTGTGTAGGTTTGGATTCCCAGTTAAATCTCTTAAGTGTTTTTTGAAAGCCACAAATGCCTGGATTTTTAATGGTGCTGACCCCCAACAGCTCCCAGGGGAGCTTATTGGGAGCTGTTGTTGTCAGTCACCTTTGGATATGGAGCTCCTGGGAGGTACACGGGAGGCATAGGGAGGCAGCTCCCCGCTGCGTGGCTGTCACATGGACCTCTGCCAAAAGGGTCCAGGCTAAGGGCCTTGAATCCTAAATAAGGGAGGCATCTCCCAGCTGGACTGAAGGGACCACTGAAGGGCTGGGAGGGCAGGATTTTGCCCACATTGTAAGGGCTCTCCAACTGACGGATATAGAAGCAGGCATGATTCCTGCTCTTCTGGGCTGCTTCTTCCAGTGCAGCAGCTGAGGAGCTTCTGCAGCTCCCTGGAGCTGTGGATTTGGTGACTAAGGATTGCAGCGCTGAGCCGCGGTGGAGCTCATGGGACTAAACCCCCTGCCTGACAGTCCCCAGAGAAATCCTCACCTAGCCCCATGCTCTCGTGGCCTTCAAAGAGAAGGATATATCCCCTCCCTCACTACCCTCCTGCCCCTCCTCAGAAAGACCAGAAGTCCACCAGGAATGTCAGTCCTCTCTCCTGCAGGAACCTTTGGACTTCATCCCTGTGATGAAGTCGGCTACAAGCAAGGAGTTAATGTTTGACCGGGACCACACAAGCTGCACGAGAAAACCATGCGCAAGACCTTCTCTTGCTCCTTATTTGCTTTACAAGGTGAGCAAATTCTGTTACGATGTCTCCTTCCCCTTTCACTGCCACCTCCCCTCCTCACTTCACCCTGTAAGAGATGGTGGGAAAAAGCATCAACACAGAGCCGAGACCATGGGGACTAGGGAGCTCAGGGAGGAGCACTTTGGTTCGGTCTTCTTCTGTCCTCCTGTGGCTGTATTTACACAGCTTCTTCTCTCCTCCCTGCCCCTTCCCAGCCTCTCTGTTGTGCTCTGTTAGAGTGTATGAACTGTCACTGAAATGAGCTGCTGAAGGGATGTACTCCAGTAGCTGTCATGGGCAACTGGGGGCTGGAGTTTCAAGCAACATTTCTTTTGGTTTCAGTCAGGAGCTAAAGTGGGAATTTTCTCCCTGTTGTACATCGTCATTACGTGAAAGCTGTGCCCTCCAGTGAAGTGTAACTGCCACTAAAACCTTACATTGGCAGCCCTGTTCTTAACTCCTACATGCACGCCCCCAAAAGCCATGCTTTTTGGGTTGTTCTGTTAACCACTTGTGTTAATTTATCAGCTAGCCTTTAACAGCAGCAGGTCACAGAAAATACCAGTCAGAGTGTGAATTGCAGCGTGCCCTCCAGGTCCCTTGGGAAACGGTAGCAAAGTGGCACTTGTTTCTGATGCTGAGCAAGGCGGACAGACTGGCACGCACAAAGTATCTGCCCACCTTGTTCTCTTCATGGTTGATACTCCTCACACTGGTGGGACAAGTCAGTGTTTTATAACCATATAAGCTTATGTGTTTGGGAATATTAGATCATGGGCAAATCTTATAACGCCTTAGGTCCAACAGCTAGTCTTTTGGATTTTGTTCTTCCGTGTTCTTGTTGCATGTTACAATACACTGAGCCAGGAGAGTTGATCATCTCCTATGGCCGAGTCCCATGAGTGGTATTATGGCTCATAGCCATAATATATGCTCACAATAATATGCTCACAGCTGAGCATGCCAAGCCAAGCTCCAGCTCTTCTCTCAAAGGTCAGGACAGTTCATTTTTAAAAAGTTACCCTTCTAGCTCTTAGACCAAAATTAACAGTATTTGGTTTAATACGGGAAGTTGACTGGTTTTCTGAAAGGTGGCAGAACTGAAATGCAGCCCTTCTTCTAGGAATGTCAGTGTCCACAAGTTTATGAAGTCCTGAGGACATAGTCTAAAATAAATCAAATGGTACAAGCTCCTTGTCCAGAACTGCTCCAGGCTCAAGGAAACAATTTTTTTTTTCTTTCAACTTTTCCATAATGTGTGTGATACAATCCTGATTACGGTATAGTAATAGATTAACCCAACTGGAGCTAGCTTCCTCCTTCTTTCCTTAGGGATGGAGAGGGACCTTCCAGGTCTGAGGCTTACCATACCTTTTCAGTGAAAGGCACACTGAGGGCAAACGGAAATATTCTGGGAGTGTGTGTACGTAGCTCTGGACTGTATTTTTAAAATAGTTCTTGTTTAACTAAATACTCCCCAAAATAGTGGTCCCATCTAAAGGCCTGAGTATTACCACTATGAGAAGGTGGTGAAAAGCATCTCAGATAATCAGGTGTCACAAGTAAAACCAGACAAAGTCTCCAAGGCAAGCAGGAGTAAATTCCAACCATTTTAAGCATAGACAAATATAAAACTTGGCATGGAGGCTGTAAACATGCTAAAAAGTCAGTCCGCTGTTTATAGTAAGTGACTTTTGATTTTCTATAATTGAGTTTGAGGCATCAGCCTCAGATATTAAAAATGAAGTTGCAAGGCTCATCTGGAAAGCAAGAGAAGTCAGATAAGAGCTTGTGTGAAGGGCTGAACTTTCATTGACTTGAAAGTTCCTGAGTTTTTATCATGTAGGTACAATACAATGTATTTACAGGTGAATAAGAAGGAATTGTTAGTAAAGTTTTGTTTAAAAATAAGGAAGTGCAAGTTACTAAATCTGCATAAGAAAGTAATAGATGTAATCGGTGTGCATGGAGCAGTTTAGTCCAAGGTGCTTTCATAGCACTCACTAAAGGTTTTAAGTTAATCTCATTTGTGACTGACACTGCAGGCAGGTACCTAAAGTACAGCGATTAAGTCATGAAACATGATGAGTGTCTCTCCACTGAATTCTGCCTTGCCCTGCAAATAATCCCACTGATTTCTGAGAGCAGGGGGTACAGGCTCCTGCGGGAGCAAGGTTAGGGTGGAAGAACTGAGGCCCCAGCACGCACCATTCTGTCATCAGGCATCGGCACGCAATTGGTTGTGACACTGGTGGATGTTGCTTGTTGTGTACATATTGCAAAACGTCCTGTTCTGACTTGGACTCTGCACTTCTGAAGAGCACCCATCTCTGATTTAACAGACAGCATGAGCGATCCTTTAAGCAGATACAAGCTCTGCTGACTCCAGTGAAAGCTGCAGTTTGTGAAAGAACCAGAGTTGGGCTCTCGGTGTTGAGAGACATGAGCTGTAGCAGTGTATAAAATTGGCAGGTTCCTTGTAAAATGCATGTGCATCTAGCAGAGTTAACCCTGGGAGACAGCAGGTAAAAGAGGGCAAAAGTATAATAAAACATGGGTCTCTACTGTAGGTATTTACACAGTATTGACATTGTTAGCTGTGCTTAGAGATTTATGTCAAGTGTTACTGCTCTGTCATAAAACAATAAAGTACTTCTGTGAAGGGCTTAGGGCAAAGGGGAGGCAGAGAAGTCTCACTATATAAGGCCCTCCTCCAGCACCCATGGTAATCCATGGGAATGTTTCCATGGCTGTCGGCAGGAGCTGTGTGGAGGCCTGCTAGGGGAAGGCGAGCAGAAGCAGCACGTTTGCTGTGTATAGAGCAGGTAACTAGTGATTTTGTCTCAGGGACAATATTGCCACCACCAAATTTTAGGAGCCTAACGCAGCTGACAAGTCCACCTTGCAATCAGTGGAGAGAGATGAGGGTTCCTCCCGGGAGCAGAGATATATCTGAACTGAATTGTCCTCTGGTGTTTCATAGAAATGCTGACAAGGACCCATAAAAGCTGAGAGAGGACATTAAGAAAAATACGGTGCTCAGGGTGGCCATGAGGTGAAAAGGGCAAGAGTCCAGTGTCCCAGGGCTTCTGCACAGCGTACCCTGGACTCGGCACACTTTCAGCTCTAGGCTGTTGCAGCTCCACTTCTCGCACTGGCCTCACAGTAGGCTTCCCGTCAACATTTTGGCTGCAGAACCAGACTTTGCAGCTGAACTCAGTGTTTATATGTAGTGGACCAAACTGAAACGCCAGTCCCAATCAGTCAGAGCACCAGGGAGTTTAGATCCAGGCACAGTGCCTGCCTGTCCATGGGTCTGCAGCTGCAGTTTGTCCTCCCTGCTCATTGTCTCTGCTCTTCATGAGGTTATGGCATGATTTCTTCTCCAAGCCGTGCTGATACATGGGACCTGTTAGTCTTGCTGAAGAAAAGTATTGCTCTTCCACTAGAGGTAGTTCCTATGTAGTTGTGCCCTGGTTAGATGCCACTGCATGGGAAGGTGTTTTCCTGCTTCTTTCCAGATGCAGGAGGTAATTCTTTTCCATCAAAGCATTTAGCAGAAGTGTGCCCCACCATAGCAGTCCCACAGCTGTCCTGCGAGGGGTGGGAGAGTTACCTGCTTCCTGACCCTGCTCTGGACAATGCTTCCCAAAAATCAGCCAGCTTCAAAAAAGGGAAGTATCTCTGTCGAGAAGGGACATTTCAGAGCCCTTCATAAACCTGAGTGTTGCTGCCAGCCTGGCTTGCCTTGCTTTCCCTGTCAGGAACCGGAGTGCTCCACACCTGCTGGTCTTCACTGTTCTCTGAGGGAGCTGATGTGGGCTGTTTGGAAAACAGGGGGATAGGTGTTCTGACCCCACATCTCTCAACTGCCTGAATAAATTTTGAGCCTAGGCAACTAGATAAGCCTTCCATACTTCTTGCTCAGAAGCATTGCCCATGCCGTTTCCTGTCCCAGATTTTATCTTAAAAGCTGATGAGTAGAAGTGAAGTCTGTCTCTCACTCGTTAGATACATCAGCCTCCAAACTCTAGGGCTGACTTCACACTGGGGCAGCTCTCAGAGTCCATGGGCTCGCTCCAGCCGAGTCTCAGTATAAGACTGGGTTGGTCCCTCCCTCTGAGTCCTGGGAGGTGTCACAGTGGCAATAAACAACCTGAGTCCCATGGCACCTGATGTCCCTTTCATTCCTCTGGTTCTCAGCTCAGCTGGTGCTGAAGATGTGGCCCAGGTTTGTTCCCCAGCTCCCAACAGCACCACAGGCTCCTATTCCACAGGACCATCACCTAGCCCAGCAGAGCACTGTAGGACAGCCTGTCCTTGCATCCCGCTGTCCTCGTGCAAAAAAAAGGGGATTTTAAGCTCAGTTCAGTCAGAGGTGAGCACTCTGTCTCACATGTGTACCCAGAGCAGAGTGCTGCGGCACCAGCATCCCCTTGGCTTTGTGTGTGATCTTTTCCCATGAATATCTCAGTGGTGTCCTCATCACATGAGCTCTTCAGCCTCTGGGATGGTGAGACAGCCTGGGAGATTGAGATGACCCTTTTAGTTTGCACATCTCTTGCTCTGCATAGCCACCCATTAAAATTATTCAATTCACCCTTCTCTGTAGGAATTTGGGGGGGACCTTGGAGCAAACTGCTTGGGACTGGCAGGGACGTGCATGCAGGACAGACGCGGAGCAGAGCGCGTCTCTCGCTCCTCACACTCCTTCTCTTCTTTTTATTGACCTGCCTCACTGATTGGAAAAGACCCATGTCCCCCCCACGGCCCCCTCTTCCTCCCCAGCCGCACAATTGTCACCGCCAATTAGTGCATTGTTAGGGCACACAATGGCGCTGTGGCCACTGGAATGGGCCGCTTTTGTGCGTCTCCAGTCGGCCGTAGGGGCAGTCAAGATTCATTTAGGGCCTTACACAACATGGACAGAAAATACTATCAGAAAAGCAAAAGGAGGAAAGAAAAAGGGAGAGAGAGAGAGGTAGCAAGAGGAGGGGGGGGCGAAGTCTGCTATTCAGGGGTTAGCCCAGCCGCATGAAAGGCCCAAGAAGTAGTGCCACATTGAAGACGCCCCTTGGAACACAAAAAGGAACCAGGGCTTAATAGTAATTAGTGGGCAAACTGCAAAGAGCGCCGTGGCTCTCCAGTGAATTGTTCCTGCGCTTATTGCCACCGCTGCCCCTTCCCCCTTCCCTCTGGATCCGGCCGGGAGGGGAGCAGCTCGGGGATGGGAATTGGCAGCCCTCCTTTACCCACCACGCTCTGGGGAGGCCCCATCCAGCTCTTCTTTGTGGCAGGTAAATTGGATTTCGTTCTCTAAAGCTTGTAGCCAATTACAGGAGGTACTGTGCAGCCAGAGCAGGGCACAGGGGTATGGTTTTGGGATCAGCACTGTGCCCGTGTCAAGGACCTTTGCAGCCTGGCACGACACACCTTGTGGCCGGGCTGTTTGCCTGTGGCCTGTCCCTCTTCGTCCAGCAGAGCCTTGGAGGTCACTGCTGCTGTTCTCTTCTGCTTCCGTTGTTTCCCTCTTTGCTCATAAAACAATCACCTGTACAGGTTTTTACAATCTATTTAGGGAAAGGCCTGACAGCAACTCTGTCAGCTTAGCAGCCGTGAGGAATCTGCTCAGGCTGAAGACCAAACCTTGCCCTCCCTTCTCCACCAAAGTCTGCACAGTGCAAACAGCACCTGCATCCACCCCTTTCCCCTCGTTTCTGTGCCAGCTCTCAGTCACGCTACGGCCTTCATTGGTACGTACAGAATTTCTTATAGCGCATTTTGGCCCAGCATTGCTTGGGCTTGTCTTGGGTAGCTGCATTAGTGTGCAGCTGAATATGTTTAATCTCTACTTCTGTAGAAAACAGCTTGTTGCTGTTATCAGTCTCAGCTCATCTCCTGAACTGCTCGTGCTAGGTTTAGTCAGGAGCTTATGCGCCCATCAGTTAGCTGTGTCTCGGGAATATGCCAAGTTAAAAGATCCGTAAGGCAGGTTTGACCTCACATTAATGTGCTTAAGTATTGAGGAGAAATTCAGGGCATCTAAACCCAAATGGAAAGTACACAGAGACACAAAATTATGAATCATTCCTTTTATGTTGTCAGGGAATCTAAAAATCTGTGGAAGAAAGCTGCAGGGCCTGGTGGTTGGTTTGTTGGCTCTTCTCAGCTAATGGATGTGCGTTTCAGCTATCCTTGGATACAGGGGTGCTGGAACAGGTGCTGATCTCAAGCACACCCACACACAACCCCACAAACTTAAACTGGGCTCTTGCAGATTCAGCTCAGTCTAAATTAGACCAGACACCAACTGACCAAATTTAGTAGTCTGTGCTGGAAATGTTTCCAAACTGCAGCACGTGAAAGTGATACAGGCACACACACACACACACGTACAGTTCAGGACCGCTGTCTCTCTTCTGGTAGAGGCTGAAAATACCTCCTCATTTCCTCTGTTAGCTACAGGTACAACACTCTTCTCTCTCCAAGATACCGAGCAAGCTTAGGAAATGCAGTTGCTGCTCCAGTACCAGTCTTTTTCCACAACCTGGAAGCCACAGCCGCTCTGCACATCTATACAAAATAGGTTTGATTGTATTAGAACAGCGAAAATAAGATTCACAACTGAGACTTTTGGTCCGTCCAAAATCCCATCACGGGTTTCACACGAGGCTGAGGGCAACACAGCGGGCATCAAGGACTCGGCTGGCGTTGCTGGGATGGCTCCTGCAATGCAAACACGATCAGGGAGCTCACCGCGTACGTGTCTCACAGATAGAGCTGGTTGAAGGCACTGTCTCACAACACAGAACGTGTCTGTCTCTCACCAGCCACAACACGTCCTCTCTCTGCTAATTAGCAACATCCCTGGCAGAGTCTCAGCTGAAAGGATTACACTGTCTTCTCACCTTGCCCTCTCCCTTCCTCCCCCAAAGAGGGATGTTTAGTCCTGTCAGGATGCAGCCTGGCCAGCCCAGGTAAGCAATCGGCCTCGTTCCCCTCCAGCTGCCCCTCTACCAGAAAGGGATTTTGTCTCCAGGACAATCAGCCTGGCCCTGACTGAATGGAGGCGCAGCCTCGCATCCCTGCAGCGTAGCGCCGGAGGTTGTCAGCCTAATGTGCTCTAGTGGAACGGAAACAGAGAGCAGCGTCTGCAGCAGGAGCCAGAATGGTCTTTTTCCAGCTGAGGACTGGAGGGTTGATTTCCCAGCTCTGTGTGGCCGTAAGGGCAAGTCACAGAACTTTTCTATCTGCAAAAGCAGGGAGAATTACCTGTCCTTTCTCCTGCCGTTCTTTGTGTTCCATGGCTGCTCAGCCTGAGAGCTGTTTGTACCGCAGGTACATTCAGCACCTGGCACAGCGAGGGGCAAATAATGAAGTTGCATGGTGGAAGCTTGCACAGTAATTTCTCCGACTGCACCCAGTGGGGTCCTGTCTGCCTCATGATGGTGTAATGGCTGGGGGGTCTGGCAGTGCCAGCCTGTGCGAGGCCTGGAGAAGGGCTCAGCTGCTCCCTTGTCTCAAATAGTGGAACAGTTGATTTCACCAGCATAAGGGAAATGCACAGAGAGTGAATTCTGCTGCAGCTGGACAGACTTCTCTGAGCAAAAAGCTGAACCAATCTACTCCGCCGTTTTCATGCCATAAGGAAGGTGCTGGCCTGTGGGAACCCCATCTTCGCAGCGGTTGTGCTACCTTTTTTGACAGCTTGTTGCTGATATAAAATCAGTTTGATTGTATCAGTTTGGTAAAAAGAACCTGCAAGAGGACTACACAACCTGGTCATCAAAGATTTTTGGCAACCCTGTGCTAGCACTTGTGGAAGGATTGAAAATATTTTGAAGCACTTTCTTGCATCACCAGGACATATCCCAAGCAGGGTAACGTCATTGTGTGCTTGATTGTGCTGCACATGGCAGTGAGGTACAGGATTTAGAGAATGGATTCCTTCTTTTGCCCAGCAAATCTCTTGATGTGCTCCAATTCTGTAACACTAGTCCCTGCTAAAGCTGTTGCTGTTTAAGATTGAGCTCTGTGGATCACTTGCATGTGTTAATTCTTCACATCTAACTGATGCCTGAATGTGAAGGTTGCTAGCAACATCCTTTCCAAAATCACTTTGACCTGTGTATTACATTACCCCATGAATGACTTGCAGAAGGAAGTAATCAAAACATGTATAGTTTCAGCTAGTGCTAATTGCCTTTTCATCTGTTTCTGTCTCTTTTTACTTGTGTCCAATAAATGTTGATTATGCAGGGATTTAAATCTGTATTTCAACATAATTTGGTTCATTTCATGTGAATGACATGACTCACTAAGCCTTAGCTCCAAATATTCCTCCAGCCCCATGTCAAGCACTTCAAGGATGTCAAAAGCAGATATGAAGAATTTGAAGTGCCTGGTCTTAACAAGAATGCCTAAAAGGTCAGGGAGAGGACATTGTTTCAGGAGGTCTCTGTCCTTGATACTTATTGCTTCACGAAAACCTGAAAACGCAGCACATGTGTATTGCATATGAACTTTCTCTGTACTACAGATGATTACGCATACAGGATAAAGTTTTCAAATGTTGTGGGATTTTTGGTTGCCTCTGATCTTGAGCAGGCAATGTGGCGTGTCGTAAAGGAGTCCAATTTCCAGAGGACAGGTCTGTAACAATTTCTGGACATAAAGATCCCTTAAGGTTGCCTCAAGAGGGTCCAGAATCACTACATCTGGAAAATCTTGATCACAACATCTTGAGAGGTTAGTGAAGAAATGTGGTCAAAGCAGCATAAGTGTTTGAAACTTATTTTGATTGTATGAAACTTCGTATTTTCAGGAAAGGCCAGACGGAACTTGAACTATTCTGAACACAGACTGAAGTCGCTCTTAACAGCGACAGTCGTTATCATATGTTTTTCACCAATTCATACAATTTTAAGGCCAGGAGAGACCACCCATAACTGCAGATGTTCATACCGATAGCAGTTTCTGTGTGAAGTACGCGTTCAGCATAGACAGAAAGTTTCTTGGAAATATTTCTAGTTTGGCTGACTGACTTTCTCTGAAAGCCAGGCAGGACCTAAGGGACGAGTGCTCACTGGGCCGATTCCTGGCTAAATTCAGCCCAGTTTCCCAGCAAGTTCCTGGCACCCCAGGATTTCCGTGTCCCCCACTCCAGGACCTCTCCCGTCCTGTGCTCCCAAGGCCTCCCGGGGCAGGGGTCTTCTAGGGCTTCTCCACATTGCTACAGGAAACCTCCTAGCTTTTCCTGATGCCGTAGGATTTCTCAGAACTACGGGCAGCTTGCCCTGTTTGGCACAAACTGGTGTGTTTTACATTGTTTTTTAATGTTGGAATTTTCCACAAAACAGAAATTGCAAGTTTCAGCCAGCTTCAGTCCAGGCTGCTTGAGTGTTTTCTCCAGAGGATTTTGCACATTGGCCATTACAAACTTGCATCCTGACTCCGAAGTATTTGCTGCAGCATCTTCAGCCAGAGGTTCCTCTAACCTGTCTCTCTCTTTGCTGGATTAGAAAACTGCTTAGTACTTTTGTCCCTGGAAATAAAGTACTGCAACTGTAACAGATATTATTTTAATTTTGGTGTAAAACAAGCAAATAGGAACAAGTTTCCAAAGGTTGTGACCTGAGGCAGGGCAGGGAAAGCGTCGTGCCAAAGCTGAACTGCTTTGAGCAGTTTCACCCTGAAGGTCTCTCACAGCAAAGGAGGGGGGCAGAGAAAAGAAATACCTATTTCGAGATGGCGTTGATCAAAACAGCATTGGTCTGAAGATAAAGCAAGCAGTAATTAGTCTATATTGTTATTATTTCATAGAGGCATTTGATAGCTCCCATGTATGAGTTGGGGTTTTGTTTTACTCATGTGGTCAGAGTCAAAGCTGGTGTAAGCCAGCGCCAATCTTTGTCGGGCAGTGAAGCCGTGCTCCTTCACGCCTGCCGAGGAGCCTGGCCAGGGGTTAGGCTTCTCAAATCTGCACCAGTGTTCCGAGGCCAGCTCTTGTATTTTTGCATGCTGGCCCCCAGTGGGTTTACAGGGAAGTGGTAATGGTCCCACCTCACGTGCACATAGAGGGTTAGATGTGCCGTGGTGGAAACCACAGCTTCGTGGCTGTTAAGGTCACCTTTGCTGGACAGTCAGATCAGACAGGGCAAAACTTGGGTGGGTCATGGGAAATACCCTGCTCTCTCAGCTGGGAAATGGCCTGAGCTGCTCAGACCACTGGAGTGGTGAGCACTGGCCCCTTGGTCAAGAAAAAATCTCAGATGTCATGCTTCAAGGTTGCTCATTTGGCAGCTTTCCTCAGAGCTCAATTCACTTACAGCTATAAGCGTACAAATGTATGCGCGGTACAATCTCCCTGCTTGGAAATCCCAGTGGAGCAAAGTATTTAACTCTGAAAAATACTTGGAGTAACTTCTTTGCAATGTGTAGAGCAGCAAGCATTTCAGAAACAATCTAACTGTGTATTTAAACAGTCATTACTGCCTTCTGGGTAAATAACACATGTTTTTAAAATGGTCTCTATACACAATAGACGCTAACACAATAAATCCTAATTGCTCTGAAGGACCCATTAGGCTCTATCAGGTCAATACATGGCAGAGGTTTTTTGAAAGTCACTCACCCTGTTGTTACATAAGCCACAATTCGAAAGTCCATAAATAAGTATTTGCCCAATGAAGAGTGAGGGCTTTGCCAGGGCCATACTAATTTATCATGTCAACTTCACTACGGGGACTGTTTTCTTTTCAAGGGCCCATGTAAAAAAAAAAAAAAAAGAAAAGAAAAAAGCACAACGTGTTGTGTTTCAAAAACTACATATCTGAAAAGTTGCAGATGACCCCCCCCAAGAAAATGAAATGTAAAGTTCACTGCCTCCTCCTTATCTCGGCATTGTGTGAATCACAGCAAGGAGAGTCGAAGATCAGCCGTGACTGTGGCACCGGTGGCTGGGCTGTGGCATGGCAGGGACCCTTCCTCATCCCCACTGACCCTCCTGCGCCTTTGGGCCAGGGCCCTGATCCTGCCTCTGCCTTCTGTGTGCTGTGGTGGTGGCACCTTGGGGCAGGAACCCCCTTTGGTGTACCAACTGTGCCTCGCAGAAAGGGGTCCCAGTCCCCAGGGAGACCAGTGGAAATTAATTATGTACCTTTTATGTGCACTTATATGTACAAATACTGTTGAGTAATAATTGATGAGTCTGGCAAGATGAGCTTCAAATGCAGCCACTCTTCCTGATTTTACTTTAGTCTTACTTATCTGACTTGTGTCAGGTGTTGCTAAAGTCTGTGTCACTGTTAGAAAACAAGTTTTGCATTAATTCACTCAGAAGTTGTCTAGTTCCAGGTAGCTTTTTGAGTATGACTACAGTTTGGCATGGTTTTGCTTTCCTGCAATATGTTAAGGTGTGTAATTTTACAGGTATATATAAAAACAAACAGTATCGATGTAGGTTAGGATTTTCAAGGGAATTTCAACAAGGCATCCATGGTGAAAAGCATTCAAGTGATTTAAATCTGAATTCCTGTCCCCAGCCCATGGCTTCTTAATCATTTGGGCACATGAGAAAATGTTTGCGCCTGCTGCTGTTGCACTTCGGTGGGATTTGGGTGCCAGGGTCCCTCTGCAAATGCCGGCAATGATTCTCATTCTGCTCTGCCTGCCTGCGAAGGGCTAAGAGCCGCTCTGTCTCCCTACCTGCCAGGTCCCTCCTGCCTGCGGGGCAGCAAGGACCTTGGTCTCTTATTTCGGAGCCCCCTCCAGGTCCAGTTACGCAAAGTCAGGCTTGGTGCTGGGCTTTGCAGTGCTGGCAGCCCCGCAGCCTTGTGACTCTCATGTGGGAACGCAAATGCTTGCCACTGGTGGAAGCAGAAGCACACCTGTCTTGGTGCAGAGTGCAACTATGTCCTGTGCGTAGGGGAAACACCGATCTCCTTTTGTACCAGTGCACGTTGGGTCTGCCGTGCTGGAGCTGGCTGGGGGCTGCATCACGTTGCCAAACATGATGGCTGTCCATCCCTGCACCCACGGCAGGCAGTAAGGCACAGCCTTGCCAGTCTTGTGCGGCTGCAAACCACCCTGTGGTCCCCAGCACCCCCTCGCTCAAGCAGTTTGTTATCAGGGTCACTGCTAATTTGAACAGCTGGGGTGGCTGGCAGGCTGCCCACCGGCACCAGGAGCCCACAGCCAGCTGCGCTGGGCCCCCACCACTCCCTTCCTGGGAGCCGGAGACTTGTCAGCAGTGCAGACAAAACCAGGATTTGCTGCTCCAAGCAAGAAGGGTCGAGGGCCAGGGACGGCGTGCTGGTCCTACAACAAGAGGGGCAGGAGGTTCCTGCCCTGCTTGTACAGGCAAAGCCAAGAGCGAGATCAGTGCTCCCTGGCTTTGTCCCTGTCCAGAGCCTGGGCTGAAAAGCTCTTTGCAAAAGTCTGCTGAGTTCTCTAACAAGGGCAAGGGCAATAGCTAGTCTTTACAAAGGAAGCTCACTTTGTCCTCTTCTAACGTCTTTTAAAAGTCACAGTAACCTTCACAAAGGCAGTTTGTCCAGGTAAACAGTGCAGGCTGACAATACAGCAATGAAAGAACCAAATACAGAAATATTTACCGTCTTTTTACTTTCTGCTTCTACCAGGAACCACTGCGTCCCGGCTGAAAATGCCTCAATGAGTGGAAGGCATGTCCGTGAGGACACATACATTGTCAGCCCATGCCCGTATCGTCTGGGCTGGAGCCACGAGCAGGGACTAGCTGAACTCCCAAGCAGACCTGTGTAGCACGGCGGAGGTTCATGAACACCTCTGCACACGGATTAAAGGTAAAGCGATTTCCTAATAATTTGTAGAGTTTTTTAACAACAACCACAAGTCCTTAGGGGGGGAAACACTTTCTCTTTTGTCTCCAGGGTTTGGCACAGTAGGTTTTATGCAGGCACAGCTTCTGTCACTAATAGTGCTGGATGTACATGAAGCACTGTACTCTCATACTGTGCTGTAGAGATGAATAACAAGCCTATCAACTGTACTTGCACTTACACCATATTTAATCCTGTTCTGGTTGCTCTGCTACGTGTTCATAAAAAAACAAAAAGGAAACAGAAGCACAGAGCAAGCCAACAGATGTCTACCTGGCTCTTAATTGGATTTTATGTGTCCCCAGTGTAGCAAATACAGCATTATTTACAGCCAGGCTCTAAGAATTAGATACATCTGGAGGAGTGGCGAAACCTGAACCAGGCTACATGAGTTGATAGATTAACTGAAATTAAGAGCTGCCCCATTTTCCCCTTTTTATCTTCTCCCTTCCCACCTATGTACCCGTTCCCCATTGTGTGTCGAATCAAACCAAGATATTGCCCAAGGGAACGCTTATAAAAATGAAAAATACCAGCAAAAAAGAGAATTTCTGCTCTTGTGGAGTTTCATCAGCATTTTCTAATTGTACAGCAATGATGATAATAAAAAGGCTGCCCTCTGCTCTCAGCTATAATTTGGATAATCAACTGAAAGCCATAATGAAACTGTCTGTGATTGCTTTCTGCTGGGCTGCTAGTTCACAGAAACTCGTTGTTGGGGAGAATTAAAAGTTATGACTCCTGCTACAGGCATATGCCACTGTGTTCCAGAGGAGCATGTGACTTGTGATTCTCTTCTGTATTGCTTTATTACAGGCAAAACTTACAGCATAAAGCAAAGAGGTATAGGGACTTGAGCTTTTTTTTGCCTTTCTTTTTAAAAAGTGGTTAAGCATCAAGGATGACAGTGCCAGGTGATATGCACACCTAGGCTGGGTGGACTTGTAGACACAGAGGATTTCGGAGGTGGTAACGAGATCTCTGGCCTTAAAATCCCTGAGGACTTTGATGTGTGGTAGCAGCAGTCAGTGTTCTGCCTGTAGGCACAAGAGCCGCTGGCCACAGAGCAATACGTGAGCCAGATTTTACCCTGGGAGGAAGGCAGGAGCTAAGTCATGCTTTGAGTCTTTGCTTTCTGGGCTCTGGGTGCAGTTGGGGGGTATTTTGGGTGCATGAGATTTTGGGTGCTGGCCTTCCCCAGGCCTGAACGTGAGCTATCCCTGTCTCTGATGCGCTGTGGGTATGTCTTGACTAGCAGATCTAGTGCTTGATGCGAGTACTTTGGTCCAAATTGCCCTTCCATCCACAGCCACCGAGGAGGAGTGGAAGGGCTTGGGAGCAGCCTTCCTCCTTGGCCAGAATAAGGGCGCTGCCATAGCGGGTGCAGCCTGTGACCCCCCAAATCTGGCTTCTGAAGCAGGTCTCTTCGCCTGCATGCCCTGGACATGCCGCGGGCTTCAGGAGGAAGCTGCTGAAAATTGGGCTGGTCGTTTAGGTGTTTGCGAGTGCATGGATTCAAATTCCTTATGTCAGGCAGCTGAGCAGGATCACCACAGTAGCTCCAGCAGGAACCCCCGCTTCCCAGAGCGCTGGAAAGGGACCTCTGCCCCAGGCAGGGTCTCCTGAAAGCGCCGGCTTCATTCATTCGCACTGCACGCCAACGCCTGCCGCCTGCTTGGGAGGAAAGTGGTTCGTGAAACATCTCCTGCGGCTCCCAGGTGGAGCGGCGAGCCGGCCGGGAGCCCAGGCCAGGAATGTGATAGCGCAGCTGCCTGCACCCTGCCAGCTGGGCGGGTGCAGGCAGGGCCCGTTTCCCTTCCACGTCGAGGCTCAGCTTTCCGGGAGGCGGGAGCGCTGCCCTGCCAGGCAGCCGGGAAGCGGGCAGCAGCCCGAGGCGGCAGCGGGAGATGCTGCTGTGACCCTTGTACCCGGGCCGATGTACGGCTGCCAGAGCAAGGCAAACGCGGGCCAGGACCCCCGCACGCCTGCCCCTTCCCCCCAGGGTTTCCCCCCATCCCGTTACGGCGGGGTGAGGCGGCAGCACCGCAGACGCCGCCTGCCGCCGCCTCCTCCAGCCGCTGCCCCCGTCCCGCCTTTGCTCTTCACGCCAGCGAGGGGAAGCCGGGCCGGGCCGGCGCGGCGCTGGGGCGGGCGGGGGGTCCTGGGCCTCGTGAAGGGCGCGGTGGGCAAGAGGGGAAGGAATTAAGGTGCTTGCAGCGGACGAGGAGCCGGGGGCGGAGGCGGAGCGGTCAGTGGTGAGGCAGCACCGCCGCCTTCTCACTCCGCCGCCTGCCGGGCCGGGGCCGCCGCGGGTCTCCGAGCGCCGGCGGGCGGGGATCCGGCAGGACGCCTCCAACAGCCGAGGCCAGGCGGGGGGCCCGGGGCAGCGCGGTCTCCCGGCGGGCAGCTCGCTT
>VYZW01049615.1:191307-210591 GCA_013401315.1 Balaeniceps rex
AGGACGCGCGGCGGCGATGGGCGGCCGGGGGCTGTCGGTGCCGCTGGTGCTGGGGCTGCCGCTGCTGCTGGGGCTGCCGGCGGCGGGGCGCGCCGCCTCCAAGGCGCTGGTGTGCCAGGAGATCACGGTGCCGATGTGCAAGGGCATCGGCTACAACCTCACCTACATGCCCAACCAGTTCAACCACGATACGCAGGACGAGGCCGGGCTGGAGGTGCACCAGTTCTGGCCGCTGGTGGAGATCCAGTGCTCCCCGGACCTGCGCTTCTTCCTGTGCAGCATGTACACCCCTATCTGCCTGCCCGACTACACCAAGCCGCTGCCCCCCTGCCGCTCCGTCTGCGAGCGGGCCAAGGCCGGCTGCTCACCCATCATGCAGCAGTATGGCTTCGCCTGGCCCGAGAGGATGAGCTGCGACAGCCTGCCGGTGCTGGGGGACACCGAGGTACTCTGCATGGGATACAACCGCACAGAAGCCACCACCCTGCCGCCTTTCTTTGGGAAGCCCACACGCCCGGCCAAGGATTCGGCCAAAAACCTGACGCCACTAAGCGGGCAGCGCCCCTCGGGGCTGGACTGTGGCCGGACTTGCAAGTGCAAAGCACCCCTGATCCCCATCTCCAAGGAGTCCCATCCGCTGTACAACCGCATCAGGACTGGGCAGGTACCCAACTGCGCCATCCCCTGCTACCAGCCCTACTTTACCCAGGATGAGAAGACCTTCGCCACCTTCTGGATCGGCCTCTGGTCCATCCTCTGCTTCCTCTCCACCTCCACCACCATGGCCACCTTCCTCATCGACATGGAGCGCTTCAAGTACCCCGAGCGCCCCATCATCTTCCTCTCTGCTTGCTACCTCTTCGTCTCCATGGGCTACATCGTGCGGCTGGTGGCAGGACATGCCAACGTGGCTTGCAACCCAGAGCACCATCACATCCACTATGAGACGACAGGCCCTGCCCTCTGCACCGTGGTTTTCCTTCTCCTCTACTTCTTCGGCATGGCCAGCTCCATCTGGTGGGTCATTCTCTCCCTCACCTGGTTCCTGGCCGCTGGCATGAAGTGGGGCAACGAGGCCATTGCTAGCTACGCACAGTACTTCCACCTGGCCGCCTGGCTCATCCCCAGCGCCAAATCCATCGCTGTACTGGCACTCAGCTCCGTGGATGGCGACCCAGTGGCTGGGGTTTGCTATGTGGGCAACCAGAGCCTGGAGAACCTGCGGGGCTTCGTGCTGGCACCGCTGGTCGTTTATCTCTTCACTGGCAGCCTCTTCCTGCTGGCTGGCTTCGTCTCGCTCTTTCGCATCCGCAGCGTGATCAAGCAGGGCGGCACCAAGACTGACAAGCTGGAGAAGCTGATGATCCGCATCGGCATCTTCACCGTGCTCTACACTGTGCCCGCCACCATCGTCATCGCCTGCTACATCTACGAGCAGCACAACCGGGAGGCGTGGGAGCGGGCGCAGAACTGCTCCTGCCCGGGGGACCCCCACCGCCCCAAGCCCGACTATGCTGTCTTCATGCTCAAGTACTTCATGTGCCTTGTGGTGGGCATCACCTCTGGCGTCTGGATCTGGTCCGGCAAGACGCTGGAGTCCTGGAGGCGCTTCACAGCCCGCTGCTGCCGGGCCAGGAAGCCCATGGGTGCCTCCATGTACAGCGAGGCCAGCCCAGCGCTGGCAGGCAGGACGGTGCTGCCCAGCATGGCCTCCTACCACAAGCAGGTCCCACTGTCCCACGTGTGACCAGAGGGAGCCTCGGTGACCCCAGAGCCACAGGGAGGAGAGGGTTGCAAAGACCCTGGGCCACAGAAGAAGGGGTGGCAGCTGGGCCACCCCTGGCATCCTCAGCCCCACCATGGCGGTGCTGCCCGGGACCGAGCATGTGCGTCCGTGGGGCACGGGCAGCCGCGGCCCCAGGCAGGACAGGGAGAGGTGCTGCCAGTGATGTGGGGGCAGAGGGGCAGGAAGGCCTGGAGCCTTCACTGCCATGTATGCCCCATTTGGGGTCCCATGCCCTGTTTGGGGTCCTGGGGTGCTGCTGCCTGCGGGCCAGTCAGGTGGCAGGTAGCCCTCGAGCACTGATTTGTGTGCCACAGTGAGCCTCTGGGCAGGTCTTGCTGGTGCCGGGGTGAAGGGGAGAGCTGCAGCAGGCAGCGTGGGTGGTGGCCCCCGACCCCGGGTGATGCGCTGGCACTGGCACCAAGCCGCTCGCCAGAGCTCGGGGGGTGCGAGGGGGCTGGGGAGAGCTGGAAGTGGGGGCTGCCTCCCTGCCGCGCTGCACCCAGGCTCCCTAGGCAGAGCAGGACAGTGCCCCCAGGGCCCCCAGAGCCCCTGGGCACAGCTACGTGTTGTGGAGGAGAGGGCTGGGGGCCCCTGGTGCGACGCTGCCGCTGGCCTCACTCGGCCAGCAGCACACTGGGAGGGAGGGAGGGAGGGAGGGAGCTGCGTGGGCTGGGGGCTTTGCAGGCCGTGTCAGCGCAGGAGGAAGGGGCTGTGGAGAGGAACTGCCACCCGACCCTCGCGGTGGGCAGGGACAGGATCCCAACTGTCTGCAGCACAGGTGGGGACCCCTTAGGTCCCTTCTCCCCCAGACAAGCGCGTGCTGGCTCTCCCCGGGCAGGGGGCTTGGGGCCGGGCAGGGGCTGGTGCTGGTGGGGCTCAGCTCTGTGGCACCGACTCCCAGGTTCGACCCGCTGCTCTGCGATGGGCAGCCAGCAGCACCGCCCGTGGAGCAACTCACCCCGGAGAGTTGAGGGGCTGAGCGGGTAACGAGGCTGCCATCCCAGCATGGGGTTTGCAAGGAGCCCGGGGCACCGCCGGCTCTGGCACAGAGTGCAGCCTCCTCCTGAGCTGCCATGTGCTCTGGGAAGGGGTCGATGCTGCTCTGCGCCTCTCGCCTCTGCAGCGGGCTGAGTTTCTCGCGTCTCCCTCATGCTGTGCGGGTTACCTGGGGTGAGGTGGGCAGCCCCGGCGCCCTGCCCGCCAGCCTGCCGGCTGTGGCACGTGGCGCAGCAGCTGAGCGTGGCACAACCAACCCCAAAAGGGCAGTTGCGCTTCCGCAAGGGGTAGTGTGTGCATGGTGGGGTGGTTCTGAGGCAGGCGGCAGTCTGTCTCGCCTGGGGAGCATCTGAGTTTTCCAGCCAGCCAGCTTCAACACTTCTTGCTGCTTTTTTCAAAGCTGCGCCTCTGTCGGAAACAGTGCCGGGTTTGAGAGTGAGCAGTTAATTTAGGAAAACTCAGCAGAGTGCTCGTGCTCCCTTTCCTCCCGCCTCCCAAGCCTTTTTCACTTCCCCAGGTCAGGCAGCAGCAGAGCCCTGACAGAACCGGTGCCTGGCATTAAGCGGTGGTGACAGCTGGGTTTCGATAAGTGGAATGATGGCGGGGGGGCCCTGTTGTCAACTTCACCAAACGCAGCGAGGGCGAGGGGCTCTGGCTGTGGCATGGGATGGGACACAGCTGGCCACAGGTGGCTGCTTCTGCCTTCAGCCCGCTTGTGAAAGCACCCGGTATTTTTTTTTCCCCCCCGGCACTAAGTGGTGATCACGTATGTAACCGCCCAGCCATTAGTAGAGTCCTTTTTGCCCTCCTTCAAGCATGGCACCATGACCCGGCTGCTCGAGCACTGGAGAACAACTGCTGGCTTTGCTCCCGCGGGACTGCAAGGATCCGAGGTTGTTCTTAACACCCTTGGACCACTTCAGTCAAGAAGGTTTCCACCTCATTTTAAAACCAAAGCCTGGGAAGCGAGGAGACGCTCGAGTGGCACATCTACTGATAAAGGTACTGCCAAGGTGCTGTATGAGTGTCTCTGGGGCAGTCTGGCCAGGGCAGCCAGCGGTGAAGGGACCAAGGGCTCGGCAGGGACTGCGGGCTCAGCCGCACATATCAGAACTCTTGCGACAGAGCTCGCTCCCTCCAGCGTGTTGCAGTACTTCATCGTGGACAGAATTGCACCATGTTGTGTTACAAACTGTAAATAGCTGTATTATAGCCTGGTTTGTACATGCAGAAGCCGTAGTGACCTTTGATATGGGTTTGGGACAGGTGTGTTCTTGGCAGCAAGGCAGGTCAGGCGCAGAGACGCTGTGGGGAGTCTCATGTTGTAATCCAGGGCATTAAATGACTCCAACCTGCTCCGATCCACGCCTCGCTGGACTCCTCTGTTTCTATAGTGCCTTTTGTAGATACAGCTAAACACACATCATGCAATACAATGAACAAAACCATGTCAAAGGTGGTGTTTTGTTGTTTTTGGTTTTTTTCAAAGTGCAACTGACTGTGTAAAGCTTTTTTTTTTTTTTTTAAAAGAAATCCAAGATTAGCTACAAAACGTTGCCTATTGAAAAATGCAAGACCATTTTCAGCTTTGATCTAACGGTAGGTTAATACAATCAACTTGTGTTTGAGCCTGGCTTCTCAGCAACAAGTGGCAGGAGGGGGAAAGGAGCCGTTGCCGTGTGCCCTGTGTGCTGTAGCCAATTTACATGTCGGTTTTTGCCTCTTCCGTTACTGATGCCGTTCAATGTTGTTTAAATAACTGTACTATATTTTGTGAAAAGCTGAAGAAATTTTATTCAAAGAGAAGTATCGAGATATTAGTTATTTATGAGGACCAAAAAAAACCAAAGTGTGTGTTGTTTTCTTTGCTTCTGCTTGCTTCTGCTAGAATATTAATTACCATTAAAAAAACCTTAACTGCAGGGGGGGACAGGGAGGCATGTGCTGGAGGGCTGTGCAGGGCTCTTATCACTAGGGATCGTGGGGGACCGGTGAGGCAGCTAGGCTTGCGTGGCGCAGCAATAGCGTGTTCCACGTGCACGAACCCCAGGCAGCGCTGCCCTCGGCATGGCATGGGGGATGTCACCCACCCGCGCCCTCACCGCTGGCGTGCTGTGGCCCACCATGGCGCTGTGCATCCCAGCCTGGGTGCAGCAGCCCGGCTCTGCACTGAACCGGGTTTAATCCTCAGGGGCTGCTGTGCCGGCAGGCTGTGCTGCTGGCTGCTGCCCGTGACCTCGCTGACAGCGTGTTTCCTTGACGGGCCAAGGTCACACCTCGCTGGTAGAAGAGGGTTAACGATCAACTTTTATTGGCGTGCTGCAGTTTGCACAGTATCAGGCCCTTGCCCTGCGCTGAGCTCAGGCCCTGAAGAGGTGCCCTTTGATACTTTTCAGGCCAAGCAGATAAGAGCTCTTCGCCAAGTGGGATTTGAGTGGCCATGTTGCCATCTGCTGTGCACTCTCCCATGTCTGGAGGAGCACTTCAGGAAGGACAGCAAGGGGTTAAGGCTGGCTCCTGGTGACTAATGGTGCAGGACTCTGCTATCTAGTTAGGTGTGTAGGCACACAGCAGGGCCCACTAGATAGGATCTCTTACCTGGAAGCAGCATTCCAGCACCCAGCGATTAACCTGACAGCCGCACAGACTGACTCACCCTATTCCTCAGTACTGGGTGATCTGCCCTCCCATGCTCAAGTACAGGCAAAACATGCTGCCAGGGTCTGAGCCTATCTTGTGCAGGGCAACTGTTTTGGGGTGTGGAGGGGACATGCACCAGCTCAGCACGAGGTGCTTACCGAGGATCTGCGGACACTCACTGCCTGCCTCCGGAAGTAACTCCAGCACCTTGCTGGCAGCCTTGTTGTCATCCTTGCCTCCCGAGAAGCTGCCGTGTCCTCAGCTCCTCAGTAAATAGGAGTTTGGCAGAGCTGCCATCCACCGCCTACCTGGAGCTGCTGTTTGGGAGCAAGGGAAGGGCCATTACTGCAGGCAGCTGCTTGCCAATCGCCTGCAGGACTCTCTTCCTGTGAGCACAAGTGTGCTCGCTCACAGCCCAGCCTAATGCTTGTGCTGCTCTGTTGCTCCCATGCTCTCTGTGTCCCATTTTGTCAACTTAGGCCATCCTGGAGGCAGTCACTGGCTTCCCTGGGGTTGAACAGTGCAAATGCAGCACAATTTCAGGCTGAGTGGCATGGCAATGACAGTGTCTGACAGCACAGGGAACATATGGCTTCTCAAATACATTTTAATATCAGAGAGCAGAAACCAAAGTGGTTGTTTCACCTGAAAAAAAAAAAAAATGCCTTGTGCACAAGGCATTTAACATGCTGGTCTTTTCTAATCCCATGACAAACAAGCCCATGTTCAGCCAGTTAAATGTGTTTTCCCTAGCTAGTCAGCCGGGGGAGGGCAGGTTAGTAAGTGCACTACTGTCACTTTGGCAGCACCCTGCAATTCACTGTATATTGTCAAACAACTTGCTTGGTGCAAGTGTAGTTTTCCCAGAGAACCTTATGGCAAGTCAGTCCTATGTAACGCTGCTGCACTGTTGTGCTGTGGGAAATGCCAGCGCAGGATGTGGGGGCAGCAGCCCACCCAGTGCTGAGCTCTGAACACACCAGCTCACCCTGCCAACCCCCTGGGCGAGCTCTTGCCTCAATTGCTCTTCTGTCCTCGTCTGCTTGCTCAGGTTATGCTTGACGCCTATACTTTTATCCAGAAGCAATGGTCTTGACATTTATTCCATCCCTGAAGTGCCTGTCCTCCTAACTGCCAAACCCACACTGAAGTAGTTCTCATAAAATTCCCTTAGAAACAAAATACACAGTCCCCGTACACAAAGGGAAAGGGCTGCTGAAGCCCAAGGGCATCATGTAGCCCACAGACACAGCCATGATGTCCTGCCCCTGCTGACCGCTAACACACCATGCTTGTGTTACTCTTGTTGGGGCTCACATTATTCTTGGTGGGCCATACCATAGCTCTTGTCTCGGCAAACAGCATTTACTGCCAGATGGGGAGTGCTGCCCTGGAACTGAATGCAGGCAGAAGTCACCTCAACATAGATTAAATATTATTCAGCTGTTAGGTAAGAGAAACAAGGTACATTGATCTTGTAGCTCATTGCTCTTCTTTGTGAGAATTCCAGTATTCGAACTATGACTGTAATTTTTCTTTTGCCTTTTTTTGAGAAAAGTGCTGCTAACATCTAAAGAATAGTGAAAGTTACAGGGTATCACCCCTCCCACAGTTCATCTTCCAGCAGAACCACCTAAATGTAATTCCTTCTGATACACTTATCACTGCTCATCCCTTCAAAAGGGAGCTGTATGGTTTACTTTTTGTTGTTTACCTAGGAAGTCCACTAGCTGCGTTTTCCAGAATCTAGCTCTTTTAGGGGGACCAGAATGTTAAATGGAATTGCTATTTTTCCTCTCTTAAGAAGCTGAGTTGTAGTTGAACCCTGTTTAGAATCTGCTGAATAGACCAAAATCCTATTGACAATGAGCTCTGGGCTATGGGTACAGTAAAACTAAAGCCAGTTAAGGTTCAAGGCAAAATTAAGTTCAGAGCAGCAGTCTCCCACAGGATATAGTGCAGAAGCAGCTGTTGGCTTGAGTTGTCATTCACCTGCCATCCAGATCAGCAGGAAGAGCCATTTTGGCAAAAACGGTAAGTGACTGCCCCAAGTTTCTGCTGAGTGGCTGCATGTGCAGAAGCCGTGTGCCAGCCCACCACAAAGTGCATCCAGACCCATCCCACAAAGTTGAAGGCACCTGGTGGTGCTAAGGAAAGAAAAGCTCCTTAGCAATTAGGTCACAAGTCAATCCACGAGTTGGTTGCTTGTAGCTTCCAATTTAGTGCTCCTCAAGGGAGGACTTAAACATCAAATCACCTCCAGAGAGACTGGCCCTACTTAAAGGCCATTTAAGTGCAAAGAAACTGTCAGTGAGTAGTTATTTGAGCAGCCCCAAATTCTAAATCCAAACGACACGTGGGAATAGCCAGGCAGCCATGCAAGATTCTACCGCGCCTTCAGCAGCAGCTGGCTGCCAGGGCCCTGCCCCATGCTGCCCACCAAGCTGCTCACAGTTGCCCAATGGCCTCTGCTGCCAGTCCCCAGATGTTCACAAGTCACGGTGATAAAATGAAGGCAAGGGGTTGGTACAGGGAATGGAGGGCCTTAATGCACGCCACTGGGTTTTTTTTCTTTCTTTTTTCATACTTGAGAGAAGCTGCACAGCACCAAAGACTTGTGAGGGGGAATGAAATCGGACAGCTGTACAGAACACACAATTCACCTTTAACTTTAATTAAAATAGAGTTTATTAGCTTCTCTTTTAATACAAACATGAGAAAGGAAATCCACCTGAAGATGTAGCGTTATTTTCAAAATTGAATTGTGATCAATACCTGAAGTGCCAAGTTCCATGGATTTGGGAGCCAGGGGCTGGCATATTTGCATACCGCAAAAGACTATATGCATCGTTTTAATAGTTGAGTGCAGCCAAACTGATGATTACACTCAGACAGCCCCACTCTCAAAGGCACACGGACTTGCTATTCAGTGTTAAGTTTCTGGGCCTTGGCTGGAAGAAGAAGTGCACAAAACCCACGCCATTCGGAGGGAGATCTGCTCCTAGGACAAGCTGCCTAGAATCTGTTTGGATCCAAGAAGGGAAGATATTACAAAGACTTGTAACAGGAAGAGTCTAACAATACTTATCCTGTTTAGAGTAAAAGTAAGCTCCATTCCAAAGTCTCAGAATGAGCAAAACCCAAGCCTCTAGAGCAGCTGCACAAGATAAAATTCACTTCGCAAAAAAAAAAACCCAAAAAAACCAAAAAAACAAGGGTTTTCTAGAAAGCTTTTTGATAACTCTCAGCTCAACACAACATTTTTCAATCTACCTTGTTAGGTAGTCCAGGATTCTCAAACTCGTTACTGTCTCATTATGAATGTAAATCCCTCCCAGGAAACAAAAGCCCAAGGAGAGCCAGATGGATGCACAATATCAGCTTTAGGAACTCCACTGTATATAGCACAAGAGATCTGCAGTAGAACTCAGAGAAGCAGTGCTGCACACACGCCATTCACCACTGGATTGCTACACTGTTTGGGATGGTGATGATGTTTCCAGGCCAACTTTCTCATTCAATGTCTCAGAAAAATATACAGATTGCGTCTCTTCCAGAGCAATATAAGTATTAGAAAATGTGAGAAGCACCATAATTCACAAGAAATGCAGCATGGACCCTATACATTTTAACAATACATAAAACCATATCTCTGCCCCCATTCAAAAACATTCAAAGTCTTTTGACAATCTCTACTGGAGTGAAGTTGTGGGTGCAGAGTTGGAATTCCTTCCTGCTGGGCAGCTTCTTGGTTATGAACAGATCACCAATAATAGCAGCTTTTAGTAGCCAAACCAGGGAAAAGCCATCAACACGTCTATGCTACTGTTTTCAGCTCCAGAGTGGCTTTATACTTTAAGAGTCCCATGTTTTGTTTTGTTTTTGTTAACACTGCATCGACCTGAAATACAAAATGCAGTGAGACTCTGGATGACAGGGGAGAGGAGGGAAGAACATTGTAACTATAGTCATGTGGTTAGTGTTTAAATTCTAAAATTTTAAACTACTTATTATTAAAAACCTCAAGAGTTCACAGCTATAGGCCTACATAGTAAGCAAACATCTGTGGGGGAGAGAAGGAGAGAAGTTTGTTTTTGCACCTCTGGATACATTAGAAGGAGAAGAGAGTTGATTTGACAAAGGTCTTGTCTTTTGCACCAAGTATGCTCCTCAAGCTCTGGGCTCCCTTGGCTAGTTTACCCTCCTCTCCTCCTTTTGCTGGAAGACGCCATCACCACTGGCTTGTGTGCACGGAGTGGTGGTATTCCTCCGATTCATATGGATGCTGGTTCATGGTGCTGCACCTTTCTCTCTCCTCAGGAGAGGATGGCATTAGAACGGCGGATACCAACTAAATTATCAGCACTGAAAGATCGTCTCATAGCAGCTTTTGACAAGTCTTTGTATTTGTCTTCACACAGCCGGGAGATAGCCTGGATACCATGTTCAGACACAAAATGAAAAGTACACATTAGGAAAGTTTGAACATTTCAAGGAACCTTTTGCAAGTATAATACCAACAGAGCAGGCACTCTGTAGCAGTGACACTACTAGCTTTTTTACCTAGAATGAGAGTAAATAAGAACTACTTTGGAGGGAAAATATTAAAGGGGTCTGTCCCCATGCTAACAAGAACCCTATCCATCAGAAAGTAAGACATAAAGAAGGTGAGTGGTTTCCATATCCAAGTATCTTCATTCTTTTACAAGTCTCACTATCTAATGGAAAATTTTGATCCATTTCAGACTTACGAGTTTGTGGAAGTTACGTTCAAAATTCCACCTCGTTTCTAGGTCTGGTGCATGCAGCAGCACAAAAATTTTATTTTAACAGTACAAAAACGCACACAGCCATTTCTATGAGACAAAAGGTTCAAACCGAAAAGGTTTCTGCACTCCCTTGGGCACCTTGCCCTTGGCCATTCAGTTCAAGCGAGCCCAGGAAGTGCAGTTCTACTAGGACGTCCATTTTGCCTTTACTTTCTCTACACTCAACATGCTCTTCCTGAGATCACTCACACGATCAGGTTCCTGAAGAAGTCTGAGAAGGAAGGGCAGCCCACCGCTCAATGGCATGGCAATAGCCATGGCACTTTAATACAGCTATTAAATTAACTGCTTTTTCACCCATTTATTGGCTTGCCTCTGCTCTGCTTATCTAGCTAGTCAAGCAGCCTTTATTCTGGTGCAGCTATTCTAATAAACAAGCCTAATTTTTTAAATCCTAATAACACATGATTGCCCAGAATACACCGTGTGTCCTCCCCGGCAAGGCCTATTTCTGATTGGAGCCTTCAGGCATTATCAGTGCAAATACATAAGGATATCTGTAATAAAAAGCTGAACTGAATTTCAGTGCTGAACATTTACTTGCATTAATAATTTACCACCTATCACCAGATGAACTTTCAGAGTCCTGCAATCAGCTACAAGCCTACACCTTCCCTTTAAGGCAGCACCCATTCAGCACAGCCCAGTGTTCTACAAGTTCAAAAGGTGAAAAGCACTCTGAGCATGAATAAACTTCTAAGTGTATTTTAAAATAATTATTTACATTTATTTCTGACGACCTTCTGGAGGCATGCATTTGGCTGAAGAGTGGCATTCTTTGAGACACTGGCTGCATGAGCTCCCGGTGCAAGACCAGACAGACTCTCCATCCTGTTTTAATGCTAGCACATCAATCATAAAGCAACCTGTGTTGACATATTTAGCCCCAGTCGTCCATATGGTGTAAATCAGTTTTCAATCCCTGGAATACTAATTCACTGCTTCATACAGGCTCCTATCAACTGCTTGTGTGCTTCTAACCGAAAGGTAGAATTAAAAATTTTAGCAAATGGTTTAAATATTTATCACATTTTAGAATTAAAAACCAAAACGTCCTATATACATGCATTAGTAAGTGCATTATGGCAAGTCACATACTGTACTGAAAACTACTCTGGTTTTAAATATCAAGCCCCCAAATGCTAGCAAAGAAGAAACAAAACAGGCTCACAATCTGTAAATCATCCACTTATGCCTGGGCACGGAGCACTTCAGTAAACAATTTCCTGTGGAATATGAACTGCCCTACAACCACATTTACAATTAGTGACAGTGTTAGCTTAAAGTGCAAGTAACAAGGGTGAGACAAAGCAGAAGAGTTGCATTGCTTAACTTTAAATAGAGGAATTTGTAGGCATATCATACCTATCATTCCAAAGGACCAGGAGGGATCACACTTGTTCCCAAAGTTCAGCCACTTCTGGGATGAAATAAAAAAACCCTGGCACTTGGCAGAGTTATTGGGGGTGGACAACAGAACAATATAAGCCAAGAATACCGTAGCACACCCCTCTTTGAAAGGGGCTGTGGTATCAGTGTACACAGGGCCTGCAGTAATGCCTTTGTTGAAAGGTCAACAAACAACATGCAGAGTCATCAATTAAACCTGGACAGATGAAAGGCTGCATTGATCCAACAAGAAATTTTGCCTGGGAACCCAGGTAATTTAGATATTTTCAAAATGTCTCCAACATGTCTCCAACAACTAAGAAGAAAGACTGACTCTGCAAAATAGTTCAAGTTTTTTTAAAATGAGCCTTCATATCAAAGAAGGCTGCAGGGACTCATAGAAGTGCAGCCTTTCCCTCAAGCAGAAAGGGCCAGTAATCTGTATTTACACTCCTCTGGACATTCTGAAGGACTCCTAAGAAGCAGTTATTCCAAAAGTTTATCTGAAAGCAACATTTATTTGGAAAGGTGAGGTTCTAAAAGTTGTGAAAAGAAACATCATATTATTTCTGCACCTGTCCCCAGACAAATGGTTTATTAAACCATGAGAGCAGTTAAGAGTGCTCCCTCTAAATCTAAAAGCAGCTGTGCAGTGGGATGCAGTGGGAAACCTTCAGCTGGTAGTATTTAGAAAGGTCTGAGTGTGACTGTCTCTAGGTGCTTGGAATACAGCCTGTGACCAGGGAAGGACAGACAATCCATTACATATGACACTAATCCTTTCAATCTTAAGTAGCCTAGCTGAGCTACAGTTCCCAGAATAACATCCATCTTATTTTGCAATCTGCTAGACTTCTGTAATCTGTCCCTTCCTTTCCTCAGAATACTAGCTTAGCCTAGGCGTGGTTTTAGAAGTGCTAACTGTAGTTACAAAGGGGTTAAATTAGCCTGTAATACACTAACCTAAAAGCTTTTTAGTTTTTCTAACCGCCACTTAACATGATTAGCAACAGATGCTCTTACTACAGATAGAGACAGAGTCCCCTGCTCAGCCAATCTCAGACCATTACCTCCAGTTTCTGTGCTCTCTCTTTACTGAGAGGCTCCAGCAGAAAGCTCAGGTTATTGTCATCTGCTAGGGAGCGAAGATCAAAGTAGTATTTGGCGTAAACACTGGCAGGAACATTGATATTAAACTGCAGTAGCTCCAAGAAGTGTCTTTCCATCTCGTTCCTAGGAGGCATAAGGGACAGAAGACAAAGGAAAAAAAGATTGTTTTAGCTGGCTGAAAACACTGAAGAGACCTCAAGCTTGTTTTTAAAACCAGCAACTTTGAAATAGTCAGAGAGCTCTGCATTATTAGTTTCGAGAGACAGGTCATTCACTAGTGCTCAAAACAAGGTGCAGCTTTTGAGTCCTGGCACCTCCGGCTCGCAGAGAAAGGTAGTGCCCTGTTGTGCACTCGCTCGGCTGACTGGGGAGGTTCATTCTTCGGAGTTCCATTAGTGCAGCTGTACAATTCATGTGCCATTCTCACTCTCGTACGGCCCCACACTATAGTGATCAGATGAAAGGAATGATGTATGCTGTTTATTAGCTCTGAAGAACTTGCAGACATTTTCACCAGGCTGATAACAGGAAGGGTGTTTATTGAAGTAGAGGCGGACTAACAAAAGGAGTAGGCAGATCACCACGGCAACAAATGGATCTATGAAGAGCTGCTGCTATTATCTCACAGAAAAAAGCCTCTTGAAGCAACATGGATTCATCTCCAATAAATAAATAAATAAGCAGCATTAGGTGGGAAAAGGAATTTTCTCCTCAATAGCATTAGGCAGGATAACAAAGTACTATGCCAAAGGGCACTGTCCAGTTTTTACTCACTTGTCTATTTTCACTGGGCAAAATATTTGGAGGAAAGTGGGGAGAGAGCTATGACATGAAAAAAGCTGACCACAGTACAGTAGCTGAAGCAGCCAAGTCAGAGATGTTCTACAGAGGAAAAACAATGTTAGACAAATTAACCTAAAAGAAACTGGTGGTACCCAAACCAAGCAATTCAGTTCAACAGTAACTCACAGCGACTGTTCCTACTGGTAGCAGACCTTTCTCTACAGAATTTAGCGGCTGTATAGGCCAACTGTGAATACACCAGAAGATAAGTTGCACAAATTCAGTGCCAAGGCTGTTCTTGCTTTTTGGGAGCTTTTAAAATGGATGTTTTACCTATCAGAGGTGAGGAAATAAATCAAGGAATCATCCAGGTTGTGTCCTGTATTGGATGGCAGGTCTCAATATAAATAGCAGCTTTGTGCTTGTTTCTAGCATGGTGGACTTGAGTACCATTGAACCTAGTGCCAAAATTAATTTCCTGTTCATATGGTCATAAGCCTATAGAAATGTAAATCAGATAATGTTTTGATGATCAGCTGATCAGAGCTTGATTTACCGTGTGAATAAATGCTGTTCACTGCCCCTTTTGTACTCACTACACTAATACATTTTAATTGTGTAAAAATACAATTCTTCATTGGATTAACAAGTCTATTAACAGTGGTTTAAAACCTGGGAAAGGATAATGCCCATGTGTTTTCTGTGCCTTATTTACAAATATATGTAGCCAAAAGAATGAACAGGATGTGTCCCCTTACAAGCAATCATAGCAAGATTAGCAGCTGCACAGTTAATTTTTCAATCATTATGGATGCACTCTGATCAAAGCAAGCAAGTTTTGACAAAGGATGACTTCTAAATATCAATTTAATTTCCTTTGATTTTTTCGCCATTAGAAATAAGTAAAACAAACCACCACCCCCCCCCAAAAAAAAACCCAAACAAAACCACCCCCTTTCAGTAAAAAACCTGCCTTTGCTTTGGTCAAAGGAGAAAGGGCTTGTGATACAAAAAATAAGATTAACACTTTACCTATGTTGAGTAGGAAGAGGCTAAGGCAAATGAACTCATCTGCCAATTGTGAGGCCTGGATCATGTATCCTTTAACTAACTTTAACACACTAGCAGTTTCTGTAAGAGCCACACAGCTCACGCTGCTAACAGAGTTGTGAGGTGGGGCTGCCAAACAAGTGTCTTTAAGAATAAGGAGAGTGCGTTTGGTGGAGACGAGGTGCACCTACGCTGCCTTCAGAAGATGTGCCTGGCTTGTGCACACACACGCACACACACAGATTTGCAAATTAGGTGAACTAAACCAGATATAAACCCTTTTGCCAGTTCCAGAGTGGTGTGACTCCCATGCTTGGCTTGCAGTGGCTCAACAAGAGTATGCATCTGGTTAGTGAGATCATTTTAGGTACGTAGAGCCAAGAGGAAAATTCACAGAAAGTTCACAAACAAAACTCACCACCAGTCCTTGTAGACAGGCCTTTAGTGCACAGGCATGGCCCACCCAGGGAGCGATACCTGGTAGAGTCCTGCCAAGCAATCTTTAGCTGGGGAGCTGTTGGGGTGTTGGGTGGGTTTTTTGGCAGCATCATCAGCCATCTCCAACATTAGAATGCAACCATGCCTGAAATCCTTTGCCAATTGTTTTCTCTCAGTAACGCTTGTATATTCAGAATACCTAGTACTCACTGTCAAGTGACTAGTTTAAAAAATATTGGAACGACTAAAGCTGACAATTAACTATAGTACCAGCTATTAACTGAAAGTAGACTTATAAACTTAAAACTCAATTTTGCTGAGTATTTTAAGCAGTTTCCCAAGGTCCTGATCGTGGTGATGTTATGCAACCCAGGAGCACTGAGGTCTGCCACGTTGCAGCAGTGGGGGGCCTGGGATGGACACCCCTGGGCCACTGTCAGAAAGGGGTTGTACAGTTTCTGCCCCTACCTAAATTCAAAGGTCTAAGTCATTTCAAATGAGATGGGATTACAAAAATCCCATCTTCAAATTGGGGGAAAAAAATAAGCCTAAATTCAGTCTATTTTCCCTACCACCATCACTGCTTTGAAAATGTAAGTACTGACAATTTCAGGAGACCTAGCATCAGCAATAGAGAATAAACATCCTGCTTGTTACAGATATTTTCAGTGCTATCAGTTTGATTTGTCCCAAATAGGGCCAGAAGAAGAGACATCAAAAAGAGCAAGATGTATACTCCGGCACTCCTAGCATCGCTGACCCCACTTCAGCCATCTCAGAGTTATTTGCAGCAACGCTTCAAGTATGTTCCTCAGATAGATGAGCACTCTGAGCCAGGTTGAGTGAAGATGTACATTGTATAAAATCACTAATTATGCTTTTCTGAAAGCGTGGCTGGCACAGCCCTGCATTTGGAGACAAAGAACTCCCAGGCAAGGGGTATGTATAAAACAAGGTACTATGTTTGCTGTGGCTGTTCGCGATGTGAAATAACTTGAATAACAAAAACTGTTTTGGTGCAGATAACTCCCCCATTTTTAGAAATGCTGCCCCCCACCTAAAAGGAAGAAAACTGGATATTTCTCCTCCTAAGGAGTCCCAGATGAATAATTACTTACTGTATTTTAAACATTAGCTTTAGGCTGAATCCAGGGAAGAGAGCTTGGGGCAAGAACAGACTCTCTCACGTAGGTAGCCTCCCAGTGCTGTGTGCAAACCTCTACCACCTCAGTCTGCTCCTGTACTGTTACTACATATGCCTGGACACATGCTCAATTACAGCACAGCAGCATGATAAAACTCAAACACACGTAAAACATGTCATTAAGTTTATTAAGGCCAGAAAGCCTGATATTAAGCTAGCCTTCTAGCATTTCTACCACTGTGATAATAAGGGAAATAGAGGAACAAGCTGGCAAATAGAATTAAAACAATAATGTTGACATCTTAAAGCTCTCCGAGATAGAACTTTGTGAGAAGGAATTTAACAGAAAATCTAATGGGCCAAATCCACTCCACATAAACACGCCTCCAGCCCATAGTATGAGCCTGAAGCCACAAGGATGAACATCCTCTGAAACTGCAGAAATTGTAGGGCTTAAAGCTGAGTGCACCAAGATAAGAGAGCAGATTCAAAGTTTCTGAAAAAATGAAGTCTACATCTGAGAAAAGAACATACACAAGAAACACCCTTACATAAACAAGCAGTAGTAAGATTGAGGATTTTGTTCTCAGCGCTGTAGGCAAGTCTAAGAACTCACCCAAAGAGGATGCGCTGTAGCAGTGGCTGGATGCAACACATGCAACCACAGATACCGACACAAATGACACCTGTCTGCCAGCAGCAGCGGCTGGGAATTCAGACCTTGAGATATTTAGGCCTTAGCTGGATACAAGAGCAGACACATAAGTCACAAGTTATGGCTTACCGTGCAATTTTTCAAATTCTAAAACAGAAAAGGCAGGGAACAAATTTAGTTCACTTTTTTTTTTCTTCCCAAAAAGACTTTTGATAAGACTATAAATTGGGCACTTTAGAGTTACACCAATGCAAAAAATTAGTGGAAACAAGCAGCCAGTCCCATGGTTCACCACTGGGGGAAAGAAGGTAAAGAAAACTAACTTTGAAGTTACTTACCCAAGTAATTAGAAATATTAATACATATTTGTCTCACAGTAGGGTTATCCAAAGTTTCCTAGGTTAAAAAAGGGAATGAGGCCAGACACCAGAGACACATCATGTACATATATCATAGCACCTGAGACAGACATTTTTTCAGTATGATCGCAAAAATTGCCATTCAAAAAAACCCCCAACCCCCCCCCCAAACCAACTCAAAAAACCCACCACTGCAGATTAGCCAAACCTTGCAACTTACATGTCCTCAACACTAATGTCCTTCAATATTTGGCAATAATCCACATTCCACACAGCCTGATCATCCCAGACTTTAGAAGCCAGCAGAATAGCTCCTAGGACTATCCTCTTCCAGTTACTAGGGCATATGTCAATCTCTGCATAGGTTAAAAGCCTTTCCAAATAAACCTATAAAAAGAAAAAAAAAAAACCACAACAGTTTTATGTGTGTTATTAAGAGCTGAGTTCTGAGCAGCAAGCATGCCAGTCCAATATGACTATTTTATCCCATTACTGTTAGGTGTGTCAAAAGAAGTATTAGTGATTACTACTTACACTTTAGAATCCAAACTTTCAGGAGTTACAGGCTCCATTTTTTTAGTACAACACAAGAACTGGACCACCAAGGTATACAATAAAGATACTGCAGAATCTGTTTTGAGCAATGAGCACTGCTGTTTCAAGTGAGACACTGCTAGAGTTCTTTCCATCACAGAGTCACTGACAGGTTCTCATTAGGGCCTATCTGGGATAGTAAATCACTCGACATCACACTAGCCTTTCATCACGGTTAAGGTTCAGCACTTGTAGCTTAACAGGAAGTGCTAAAACTTGCATTGTGATCTGTAGCCATGGGACGAAGATGCTTTAATTGCTATCTTTCCACAATGACAGGTGTTATAGAGCTATTTCTACTTCACCCGGTAAAGAACAGACTTCAGTCCTTCACCTGCAACAACGTCATCCTCTGCTTTCATCTACATCACCAACTGCTTAGATAGTGAAAGATGCCCAAGTGCAAAGATATGTCTTGGTCTTTTACTCATTCCTCCCACGTAATCTCAAATCAGCCCAAAGATGTTGAATCAGTCCCTTCCTTAAAAGCTTTCTGCTATTTCACACTCCTATAATGACCACGTTCTAAGTAATTTGCACTTTCAAATTTGAATATACATTGTTTTTAATGTTCTATTCCCTAAACTAAGTCCAAGGTCCTAATGAAACCTCAGATAAACTAGTGGGTGCAGGAAGCTGTTTGTACAGGTCTAAGGGCAGGATCAATCTTTATTACCAGGGTCTCCCCACACTTTCTTCCCCTCCTTTGCTTGTAGCCTTCAACCGGACTAAAGGTCTTCCTATAATAACAGAGCCATCTAGTGGTAAAATACACTTTAAAAACGAACTCAATTTCTATTTTTTGTAAATAGTTCAGCTGGCTAGATTGCCCAGGATTACCTGTCATCTTGCTCCGTCAAAATTGCTTGCATGTCTTTGGAAAAGCAAAAACCTCAAACTACTTTCAGAGTTACAATAGCTCTAACTATCTGGCCTTTTAAATTACTTATTTCCTTTTTAAAGAGAGTCCTTCAAGCTGAGTTTGCTTCATTGCCACATTGTCTTTTGGTGACAGTTCTCTTCTGTTCTCCTTTCAGACTGTTTTTCAGAAAGAAGCCACAATGAAGACTGAAGTCTAGTATGCAACAAAGTGCAGTTTAAGAGATTGTCTAATGCAGCAATTATATAGGTTGGGTTTTTTCTTTCCCTTCATATACATATATGTATATGCATGCATATATGTGTGTGTGTATAAATAATCAGTATCATTGTCAATTTTTTATATCCATCTTGCTTTATGAAATCAAACAACAAACTGTAATGAGATTATTTTCTTACTATTGTTCTTAAGTTTCAAGTACCTCCGTGTCACCTGGGGAAAAAAGTAGTCTCTTTGGTTTAATTAAGAAAAAAGTTTGACAGAAAGGTGGCAATGGTTGAAGGACATAATAATGAGAAAGTTCATCTCCTGGAGTTCCTATAGTATTGATCCTCGACCCCTTAGGCGGTGTTACGTGCACTGTTCTGGTTAATATGAATTCAAAGCTCCCACTTTCCCCTCCACACAACTG